>JANIJG010005954.1:0-15378 GCA_024611175.1 Megaceryle torquata
CTTTTTTTTCTTTTTTCTTTTTTTCTTTTGCTATTTTTACTTCTAAAGATTAAATGGGGCAATTCTGGAGAGATGACAGGAGGGAGTGTATGAATACTTTCTATTTCTCTGCCATCTCCTTGGCAAGAACTGCAAAAAATTATAGTGAAGTTGAGTGAGTGATATTGATGTAAACCAATCCATCAGGTCCTATCAGCCCAGACACTCCCTCACTCTGTGTTATCAGAGGTAAGGACTATCTGAATGCCACGGCTAGAAACTGCACAACATTCCCTGGGTCCTGCTGGAACCTGACAGCAATAGTTATTCTTAAATGTGGGAAGACAAGACAAATCCTCCTGTCACTGAAATATGTGGCAGTGGTTTTTTTTTGGGGGGGAAAGGTAAAAGTCCCTAAAGTTTTAGCAGCACATGAACTGCAGCACACACTTGCCTACCCATTCATTGCCGACAGGTTTACATCGACAGGAAATGGCACATCTAACAACAGACCTTGGCTGAAATCTCGGCTCCTGCTTTGGATGTAGGGACAATGTGTCGTAAAGGGCATTTGGAATCAGGCAACCTGAATCCTTTTACCTCATCGTCGGTGGTAGAAGCAGAGGTGGTATCCTGTCTGGAAAACAGATTTAGATCTCACTGAGAAATGTGTAAAAGGCTTGTATTATCCAAATATCAGGTCAGAATGTTTTGCAGAAAGTATGAAACTGAGCTCTACTACAGGGCATAACTTAGGCTGACCTCCTATTATTGACAGGATAATGCACTTTTTTTTCCTGGTCCTTCAAAAGCCCTTTACATATGAAATGAATCTTATTATCTTGACTAGTTAGTTAATGTGGACCTTATACCTTCCAAACCTAACTCTGCACCAGCCTATGACATTTGGCTCAAGTAACTTTGTGGATATTTGGCAAGCAGAGGAAATGACATGTGTCTTTTCTACCATTCTGACTTAGCCACCTTTATCTGCCTCATTGCTTAAAAAAAGAAGGTGAAGAACTGAACTCTGCTTCATACTTCTTGCCAGCCGTCTCTCTGGACAACATGCACTGTGGTGACCTGCCAATGCCATGTCCTAGAATAGCCTACACAGCCAAGCCATCTAAGGAAAAATTGTTTGGCTCAATTAGGTAGGAGCTGTGTTGTGCCTGGGTACAAACAAGAACACGGGCAGCCTCCCATCGTGAGTACGCTGGGACCCAGGTTTGCTTCACTCGTAGGCAAGGACTAAAGGCAGTGAGCTAAAGCAAATCAAGGTGTTTTGATCTGAAGGGCTTTTCTTAATGGTTTTTAGTGGTTTGGGTGGTTTAATGCCAGTATTTCTGGTTTGAGCATCTCACCAGCAGTCTTCTTTAAATTCAGATGTGTGAAATACTCTTGAGTTTTTAAAGTCTGTTATAGCAAAGTCCTTCACTAATCAACACAAAAGCTTTAAGATCTTAAACCCAAGCTTTATGGGACTTGCTATGCTTCCAAAAGAAATGCTGTTTGTAAAATTGGTTTGCAGTAGTACCTGGGTAGCAGATGCCCTTTACACCCATCACCTGGTAGTGGAGACCTTGTGGTCAGCTAGTGATGTTACGGAAGATACAGTCATGCATATTAAATGTATATTAAATTAGAATTAGAGTCCAGCTGGGCTTTTGTCTCTGCTTTATGCTGCTGTGTGATAGGACCATTGGCTCAGTGACTCTTCAGGCGTAGGCTTAGAGCCTTTCTTAGGATCAGCAAAGGTTTGTTAGCCAGAATGGGTGCTCTCACTCCTCTAGGAGAGGAGCTGGGAGGAGCAGAAGGACTTGACAGAGATCACAGAACCAAAACTGGGTGTTGACGTCTTTGGTACTGACTTCAGGCTCTTTGTTATTCCCTAAGTCACAAATCATGTCTAAATCATGATTAAGTCTGGATGTTTCAGACAGCTGCACTGTGAGTACCTAGATTGTCTCACAGAGGACTTTTTGCCAGGGTGTCTCCGAGGCATTGCCAGGGGCTTTGCATAAGCTGGTGCGAGTCACAGACCACTCCAGAAGTTGCTGCAGTGTTGTGCTTGCTTTGGGCCAACCAGCTTGGGTACTTGTGACATTCTGGATGGCTTCTAAACATGTAACACTGATAGAAATATTGTTTAAATATTTGTGAGTTATTTAAAAATAGTGCGTCAAATAGGCAGCCTTGTGACGCCCGGCAGATCGCTGGCTCAGGAGAGGGCTTTGCTGAAGAAGGAAGAGGTCAGCACGAGTTATGTACACAACTTGAACTCTGACGAGAGACACGCTGGGTCCGTAAGAGCAAAACTAGGCCCCCTTTGGAAAGCCCCGAGCACGCCGGGCTCAGGGCGAGGGAGTTGGGTGGCACCGAGCATCCACAGCCGGCCTCGAGCCTCCAACACCCTCCAGCAGGTCCGCAGCGGGGCCAGGCGCTGCCTGCCCGGCATTTGCAGCATCTCCTGTGGCTTGGTGCCTGGGGGGAGCCTGGCTGTGCAACCAAGAATGCTCTCTGGAGACACGGAGGACAGGCAAACCATGCTGGGGCTGCCAGGCAGCCCAGCCCCAGTTTTGAGCTATTCAGGTTCTCAGTATTTCCCCTGCTTGGTGCCCATCTGCATTTCTAGAAAATGAAATTTTAGGACGCTGAAGAGTGCGACTGTACAATCCAGACATGATTTAGGCCTTTCAGCAGTTTCTTCTCAGGATTATTAGACACAGCATTTTAGGTCAGGACAGGTGGGTGCTGGACAGAGGGGAAATGGCATTCCTATGATAGATGTGAGAGCTGGACATTATCTGTTAAATTATATTCAATGGTTATTTCATGAACTTTAAAATATTCATAGCATGTTTTAAAAGCTGCTTTCACATATGAAGTGTATTCTCTTCTTTCAGTAAACAATTATGTACAGATTAAAATGAGCTACCAGGCAGTGCTGAGATACATTATAGTCTGTTAAAGATGCCGAACCTCCTGTAACAGTTGCATCTGGTTTTATGTAGCCTTTAAATTGATTTGACACCAATTCCAGACCTATTGTAAAAATGAGATACACGATTAGAGCACCGCTGTCATCTTCCCAAGGTTTTTCCACTTTTTAGAATTGCTACAAAGGAAATTATTTTTAAAGCATTCGAAATATTGACCTGGTTCTTGGCTCTTGTCACAATCCATATAATGGCTGCAACGGGAGCTCCTCTGTAGTTACCTGTCTAGACAGCACATTTTATGCATTTGGAAAAATGGACTTAGCAGCTTCTACCGCAATTTTACACTTTGCCTTGCAGATTCTGATCTGGAGCCTTTTTTGCTTCTCCCCCCCTGCCATGGGTTGCTTTATTCTTGTTCTCATTGACAGCTCCTTCTCATTTAAAGTGCCAAAGTGAAAAGCTAAAATGAGTCTCAACTTCTTTGAGGTCCTGATATAAGCTGTTCTGCTTTTCAGATGAAAATGCTACATCTACTTACAGAATTTATTGAGGTTATTTATTGAAATCTTTTGGCTATTCTTTCTCCCAAATGACAACTGCATTTTCAGAAGTTTACTATAGTAAATTCAAATGAAAAATTTAAGCACATGTCCTAGAAAAGAGTGCATATGAAAAAGAAACCACAGAAAAAGAATTGCACAGGTTTCTCAAAAGGTCTCAGATTTCAAAGGATTCTCTGATGATGATAAACGTATGTCAGGAAAATAACAAATGACATAAATTGTACCATAAAATCAGTCCATAATCTATAATAATAGATTTGGCTCAAATTAACCCCCAGACCCTTTTCTTTCTCTCTTGTTGACACATGCCAGGAGACAGGTCAGTAAACACTCATCAAGTATCTTTGAAACCAGTTTCAGTCTATGGGGGTGGTGCAAACTGCTCAAAGTTGCTGTGATATTAGTTATTCATAAGAGCAGCAGGTTTGCTAGCTGTAGGTAAGATCTATTGGTCCCCAGTTATTAATCCAAACAAAATTATGGTTTTGCAAATGCTTGCAAATAATGAAATGAGGCCGTGAACCTGGCCAAACTGGACTGTTGTGGAGAATTCAAGGGAGTATTTGTTATATCTCTTCAATCAGCGTTCTGCCAAAACCTCATTGCCTTTCAGATTTTACTATGCTAATAAGCAACTTCACCAATAAATTATCAAGATTTCCAAAGTTTCTACATTCCAGTGCTTGTTATTCATGTGAGCAATTGGACCTGGCTCTCCTGTAATGAAATATCACACGTTCCTCTGCATCCCATTGCTGCCATCGATGGCAATACCACCAGTTCCAGAACACTGAAATTCAGGTGTCTTCAATTCTGTGACATTCATCTCAAAAGCAAGAAGCTGTTGGAAAAACTCACAAGGAAACCTGCTCTCAGGAGATTTCCAGCAAAGCAGATCTGACTGCACATATGGATAAGCTTGGGCTAGTCTTTGATCTAGAATAGCACTTGCCTGTTGCTGCCTCCTAAGTTGTTAAGACACATTGTTAGAAGCTGGAACTGTCTTCTCATGTCTAAAATCAAGCTGCTAAAATTAGGAAGTACTGGCTTTAGCTGACTGGAAAAAAAATTTGACCTTTCCAGTTTCTTTGTTGCTGGAATGAGTATCTACTGGATCTGTGAGGAATCTCTCTATGTGCTGCTGAACTGACTGTCACTCTGAGTTGAAAATAAGTCTGTTGGCTGGGAGCCCTGGGCAGAGCCAGTGGGTGGCTAGATTTCAGAATCACTTCAGAAGACCTGGGAGATTGCAGACTGTAGATTGCACCTCAGAGCTAGGACAAAGATGAGCTGGTTTTTTCCCTAACTTCTTCCTTCATGTAAAATTTAAATGTTGAACAGTGGCAGATGAGGGCTGCATTGAACTCCAGATAGTTGAGCAGAAGCTGTGGGGGTTTTTTTTATTATTTCTCCCCCCACATCCCCTCAGTTAAGTACCATTTATACCAGTGAGTCTGTATGGGGTCATCAAAGTGAATGTGGTAATCTGGGCAGGAATGACCACTTGTTACTGCATTTCCTCTTTTTTTTTTTTTCTTTTTTTTTTTTAATTTGACCTTGCATCTAGTGGACTCAAGTCCATAACCAGCACAACACATTTTCACAAGTGGTGGGTCATTATACTGAAAACCTGAGCAGCCAGGCCAAGGAAATACAAGAATCCCTGTCTTTGTTCAGAACTGGCATGCCCATGGATCTGGCAAATTCATGCCAGAGTCCCATCAGGCTTACCTGCCAGAAGCAGAAGCTGTATCCAATGAGGCAGTGAGTGGTGGGCAGAGGGGTTGTGAAAGAAGGCTTTAAGAATCAAAGCTAATTACAGTCTGTTGACTTCTTATGTGGGAAGAGTTGAAAGAAGATACTTTTCCATGTAATTCCATGCATACTAAGTAGAGTAGCTTCATGATGTTTTGCTTCCTCCCATGCAATCGTCCGTCTCTCCCATTTTACGTCATGTCTTTGGCAACCATCACCACTGTCCACGGCAGGACACCATGTTCACTAACACCCGAACAGGACCTGGCACACATCTCCAAGGCTATGCCATGGCTTGCTCGTTTGGATTTGTTCCTTACATGAAACCCCTGCAGGGTTCCCATCTAGGGAATGTGTTATGGTTTCAAAAATGTACTCTGGAGAGTAACAGATCCCAGCCTGGTTGCTTTGCTTGGAAAAACATTTAGTCATTTATGAAATAATACTGCTTTGAATAAAAAACAAGCATTGATGACAGTAAATCTGTAAAGTGCATGCAAAAAGAGTTAAGAGTCATCTATTTCCAAAGCTCCTAGGTCCAAATATAAATGTGATCTAAAAGCTTCCTCGGGACCAGCTTTTTCATTCCACCACCCAGAGCCACCTCTAGCTCAACTGCAAATAAACCAAGCAAAAGTATCCTTATGATTCTACAAATGCACTTTAATAGCAGAGATGGGAAAACCTTTTAGAGAGGATACTTTACTGGAACTAGGAAAAGAAAGAACCAACAAGCAACAGCCATATTTTTTATGCAACCAGGGAAAAATGATTTTTTTTAAGCTTCAGCAGTTAGAAGTTGTTAACTTGAATTCAGTGCACTTTGAAACCAGTTCTGTTTATCCAAAGCATTGACTACATTTTAGTAGAAAGAACTGAAATTAACCCTTCAAGGTTGCAGTATCAGGTTATCGAGTGCTCTCTTTCTGCAGAGACTTCTGTCTGGGAAGACAGGTGATGTGGAGCTGTGTTCCTCGAGCAGCCAGGACAATACTCAGTGGTGGTAATGCTTTTGTGTAGAGACTTCAGAACTGTTGGTGGCTCTGCCTTGGGTGTCACCTTTGCCTTTGTGATTGGCTCTAGAAATAGGAGAAAAAGAGAAGTGATTGACAAAATCAGAGTGTTTATTGTGCTCGTTTTCCTCGGTTGGCAGGGGGTCAGAGCTGTGATTGCAGAGACAGAGGTACCCTGTTCTCTGCACCAGGCAGTTAAACTCTTCCCTGCACTGCTCCCAGGCAGGCAGGTTTTACACAGTTACACATCCCTCGAGGAAAGATTCCTCAGGGATCTACTTGTGTCTGCTACAAGCACTTTTCTCCCGAGTTTTTTCAAGCCAAATGTTCTCAGTGAATCTACGAACCAAGATGATATGTTCTTTGTTGCTACATTATCTCACGTTTTAGAAAATTCACTAGTCCTGAAGAATTTTTCAATTAATTTAGTCTAACCATAAAAGCTTCCTTGAGTAAATGCCTGGAATTTATTGTGATAGCACACGTAGTGTTTTCCTCTTTAAAAAAATGCTTGCCTTCTAACAACAGAAGACAAAAGCAAAATTCCAGCTTGAGATTTGTCCTTCACTAATGAGAGTCCAATGTCACAATTTTAATGGAAACAGGGGCACGGGGATTTAAAGGAGTGAAGATTAAACCAATTCATTGTCACCTGCTGGACAAGGGAACACTCCATGCTTCTTTCCAGGATCAGCAATTCCACAATATTTCCCTTCATAACCACTCAGAGCAGGTGTGGTAATTGCAGCAGCAAGCAAATAGCCATAGAAAAGGACCAACTTCTTCTAAGGGATACAGGAATAATAAGGGTGTTTTACCCATCTCTTTTAAAAAGGGGGTTGTGTTTTATTCTGTCTTAGTTCTGGTATAAGAAGGGGAGTTCTCCCTGATTTTTATTTTGCAGGGATTTCTAGAAGAGGTAAAAGGTACATTTCCTACCATTATGGATTGTCCTTGTTGAAGTCTGGAATTGCTGAGTTTGGAAAAGAAGACATGAAAATGAGGATGAAAATGACCTTGTAGTCGACCAAAACCCATGGGTTTCAGGCCTGAGTTTCCTAGAGGAGCTTGAAAATGTGAGAGCTTGATCTGCTGCAGGTTTCACTGGAAGGTCCCTGTGAGAGTAGCCAAGCAAAGCTCATTGAGAGGGGGAGAAGATGTATGAAAATCATTTAAAATATGTTAATCGTGTTTTAAGATTTTGATGGTGAAGATTGTAAAAATCAGTTCTGAGTGGTTTTGAATGACCACAGCCTGGACAAACCATGAGGATATGGTTGCTGTAGTCCCAGCAGCTTTCTGACTGGCTTGGAGCCACACCATTTTATCTTGATTTTCAGGGGAAAAATCTGCTGTTAATTTCAGGGGGTCACTGAATGTGCTTGTTTTCTCATACTTCTGTTGTCACATGGCTGCTTTCTGACAGAAAGGCCAGAATGATAACTAGATGTGACTTCTGTAATATGATGAGTTAATGTTTTGTCTTCGCCTCAACGTCACTTTAGTGTATCCAAGAATCTATTTTTAGCAATATTATTTTCCACTTTTTAAGCAAGGTTAAAGACTTTATTCAGCTTGTTCTTGTCGCAAGAGAAGAAAAATGGTCCCGCAGCCCAGGTTTTTGCTCGTACATCTTGCTCCCTGAAATACACATGCCAGCAACTCATCTGGTCTGCCTTGGACTGTATAAGTTTCAGTCTCTGTCCTTGCAAAAATACTTTTCAATCAGTGGATTTCCTTGTGAGGAAGCTTTTGATTTTGTTAACCTGTTTTTGGTTTGTTTTTTTTTTCTTGGTTGTATCTGATTATTTCCTATTTTAAACCCTTTTCTACTGAGCTTATTCATTTTCTTCTCTATCACTGACAATTCTTCCCCACTAGCTTTAATATTCATCTCTTTCAGCTTAATGTATTGCCTGTGTTTTGTTCTGCATTTTTCCTCCCAGTTGGTCTAACTCCTTAATTAATCATGCAGCTTTTCTCTGAACAACTTGTTTCCATAGAAATATCTTCCTTGATGCCTACTGGTGTAGTCACAGCTGAAGTCAGATCTCTTGATCTCCTGTGTTAACTCGGGATCATCACCAAGGAAAATGGAAAACAATTACTTTGGGATCTTACTAAGAGAAAGTCAGAAATGAAATTCCATTCATCTTTGATTCCTGAGAAGTGTTTGTTGTGGGAGGCAGTAAAAAGGCACGATGGGACAAAAGGAGTGAGGTGATATCTGGTAAATGTATTTGCATGGGAAGTATTCCAGTGACATCAGAATTCAAATATGCAAGAAGCTTGGCTTTAATGAGATGTGACTCCATTGCTTGGCACAGTGCCTGTCTGAAATAGCTTCAGTAACTTGGGGCATTTGTACAGTTTTGGTTAAGTCTGAGTGAGGGATTTGGAAGCAGCAGGCTCATTTATAAAAATGATTGATTTTGTTCGTGCACTATTTTTTGAAGTTGTTTAAAATGACCCACTCTGGGATTGTCTTTCACCATATTTGAGCAAGGTGGAATGTGACTAGTTTGGAGACGCTGTGTGCTGACCTACCGTTGGCTGATGGCTGGGGTGTTGGTCAAGTGAAGTCAGCTTGTATTGCAGCCCCTCAGAAAGGCTTTGGAGAGTCTTCAGCAAGGGTAGGTAAGTGGTTTCAGAAGAGAGGAAATCAAGTGCTAATGAGTATTTAGGGAAAAGATCTCATTTTTCCAGCTTCAGTCCCAAGCAATGACATAAGCTTCGGGGCATTACTAATGCTACTGTGTGGTCCTTGGTGAGCTGCAGAGCTGGGAACAGCAAAGCCCAGGTGACTAGGTAATAAATTTTCTTGTCACCTTTCCCTCCAGCATGTGAACCTCCACTGGCAGCCCCACAAGTCTGCATCCAGGGCATGGAGGGTTTGACACACTATGAAAACATCTTCTGAAACTGAGACATCATTATTCCAGATACCCTTGTGAAAACAGTCATTCCTGCTTCAGCTATAGGTGCTAAGGGCCAGCTTCTGCAGAGTGGAAACTTACTGCATGCAGGCTGAACAGCAGAGGCTGCTGCAAGGGTCCCCCAGGTTCATTGTGCTATAGGATGGAAATCAACACTCGAGAGAGTGGCATGTGATTCCTTCCTGAAAAGCCTTCAGAAATCCCTCGTTGTCGTCTCACACTGAAGCAGTCCCCCGTAAGTCTTTTTGTAGGCCTTTTCTTGATCAGTTACCCATGCAACACTAGGAAGCTTACCATGAGTTTATTGTTAAAGTAACATAAGTACCTGACAGAGAGAGAAAATGAGCATTTTAGGGTTATGCAGTGTCGTTTCATGGCAAATGCCATGGGAAAAAATGGAAAAGGAAATGAGGAAGGAAGTAAAAATGAATGGGAAAGTGAGAGGGACAGACAAATGGGATGGTCTAGTTGGAGCATTTCTATCCTATGGAAGCAGCCTGCTGATGGTATCCCCAGATTTATACTACCCATTCTGTCTCCCTAACCCAAGCACATAGCTGAGAATTTAATCAGTGTAGGGTGTGTGCTTTTTTGAGCTGGTCTGGCAAAAAGCATTTTCTTGGCTAATGATATCTAGACACCATATATCACTCTACCTTCATTGCTTTTGTATTGTGCAGCCCAGTGCCAGTATCAAACATCTTTTCCTATTGTGCCATACAAATCACCAGGTTAGGAATCAGTTGCACAGAAAATAAATTATAAGTCTGTGCAAATTTTGTATTTGGTTGTTAAACAGAAAACAAATACAGTGATAATGCGACACACCTATAAATTGTAACTTCATTGGGGTATAATGATCCTGAATGAGGTGGGAGTAAATGAAAGGAACAGGAAGATGCATTACTTCACTTCTTAAATCCTCATTTAGAAAGAAAACCAAACCAAACAGCCACATCCAGAAGAATTCTTGTTTTACATAGAAAATATTTGCTTATCCACTGCATTCAGTCTCTTCTTTTTTTCTCCTTGTGTTTTAAGCTCAAAGTTCTAAGAAACTAAACATTATGAGAAGTTGTCCTACAAAAATGTAGTGCCTGAACTGGTTACCTGGAGTGGTTCATGGAGATGAATTATCTTTTGACCTCTGTAAACTAACACAGCATCCCACCCTTATGTCTGCCCTATATAACTGCAGTGTCGAACAGTCCAGCAGATAGAAAATTACCAGGGAAATAATTTTAAATGGATTAATACTTCTGATATGTTATTCTGAGACCAGCCTACATGACACTCTGCTGAGTATCCCTGCACATGGGTTTTCAGGTTGTAAAGGCTGATTGTGTATTATTATTAGAAATCTAAATTTTTATTGCTCATCTTGGCATAAAAATCAGCTCCAAAGTTGTTTTTTGTTTTGGTTGTTTTTTTTTTTTTTTTTTTTTAAATAAATGTAATGTGACAGAACAGAGCATCTACATTTAGAGCTTGAGGAGAGGGGACTATATTAGTTTAGAACAGTAAAATGATGTCATTAAAAGCAGTAAATAATACCATAGCAGCAGTGAACCTACAGGAAATGCGAAGAAATCTAGTTAGCCGCGGAGGCTGTAAGGTGTGCTAATGTTTTAGCAGGTTCATTGCTCAACTGAAGATGAGTTTTTCAGAGCACAAACTACTTTTTGTCTAGACTAAGTCTATATAAGCAAAATAAAAGTGAAGGTTCTGTCTGTTCCACTATTGTGGCAAAGGTCCTGACTGCACCACGCTAACCGCATCGTGTGGCTGGGTCACGCTCCGTAGCTGGGTCAGGCAGTGGGTTCAGTGTGGGAGCCCAGCTCCCGTTCTGTCTTGTTCTGCCGAACGTGGAAAGGGAAGGAGACTGCTCCAGGCACAGTACCTACTTTGTAGGATGCAGCATCAGCCTTCGGGGTTTTTTTTGTGTGCAGGGTAGCGGGAAGATTGTTCTAGGTGTTTGTTAGGAAGGAAAGAAGGGAGCAGTAGCTAATTTTGTAAAAAATGGAGTAATCCGTCAAAGTGACATTGGCAAAATGTGCAAACCTTGAGGTAAGGCAGCAGTTTAGCCACGGAGCGTTGGTTTGCCCTCCATTACGCCTGCACTCTGAATGAGTGCAGGTGTCTGGAGAGGGGCAGCAGCCCCGTTCAGCCCGGCACCCTCGCTGGGGGGGTGTCCGGGACACCCGCGATGCGCAGCCGGGCGCCGTCAGATCGCGCTGCGGGGAGAGCTGCGGACCGAGCCCCGCAGGCAGTCCCGGGGCGGGGGACGGGACGGAAAAGCCCCGATGGTGGCACCTGAGCCTGGGGAGCCTGCCCCAGAGCCCCGCAGCCACCGCGCCGAGCCACCGGCCACCGCCCGCCGGGGCGGGACGGGGCGGGACGCTGGGGTGGGGGGAGGTGGGGGGGAGTGGGAACTGTTCCGTGGGGCGAGAGGGTCCGGTAACAGCCGGTCCCGCAGCCGGAGGAGAGGTCGCGGTGGGCTCGGCCGGCCGTGCTGTGCTCAATGACATCCCTGGGTGAGCGTCCAGGTGGGTGCTGCGGAGCCCTTCGCTTCGCTTCAGTGCTGCTGCGTTATCAGCGTGACAGCGGCTCCTGGGCTGGCTGTGCCGCAGGTGCTCCTCTGCTCGCAGCGGCTGCTTTTGCTTCATAGGTGGATGCAGTTAGGAAACGCTTAGTAGATTTTCTGACTTGTGTTGCATAGCTTTATATATCAACAAGCCTCGCCAGGGTGTGTTGACCAAGTGAGATGGTCCACTGACCTGAACTTGGCTGCTGTAAACTGGCTCAGCACGGCACACCTACAGCAGGGGTGATAAACTAGCTTGCTTTTAAATATAAGTACTTACTGGCCAGCCTTGGATGGGTTAAATAGGTCCTAATGTGTAGGTTGAATATATATCTGGAATATATATGATGGAATATATATGATGGAATATATACCATCACCTGCTGTGGTACTATTGGCATTTTGTAGCATTAAGGAAAGCTTAGTGCTGAACGATGAACAGAACATGGACAATAGGCTTGTTCTGGGGTTTGTTACTTCTGTGCTATACCTTTATTGATATTGGCTCTAATGGAAACAAGCAGTTACCTTTCCCGTTTCCTAGGAATTTTATGTCAAATATTTCTCAATCATGTACAAGGTCCTGTAAAAAAAAAACCTAAAAACCAACCAACCAAACAAAACAGCCATAAGGAACTTCTGTGTCAGAGAAATGTTGTGTCTGTTCCTGCTTTACAGCCAGCAGGACTGAACCGTGGAGAAGCAACGTACCTGGGATTAGACTGCAGGGAGATAAATCCCCTGTCTCTAGCCCCACTTACTTGTAGAAGAACTTTCAAGTGTGGATTTGGAAATCAGAGAGTTACACTCTAATTTCTTCTAAAGTTGATGGGAGTTAGATACCCGATTCCCTTAACCCCTTTGAAATTCTTGTAGAGCAAACAGTCTTGTAGAGCATTACGCAGAAGCAATTGAAAGATCAGCCAACATGGACAAGCCAGTTAATGTGGTCTGCAAAGCAAATACCTTTAAACTTGCCTAGGTCTCAGTAACCGACATGGGAGCCTGATGACAAAGACCCATTTAAAGATCCTAATGTTAGCTTGAGAGTCTTAGTAATCAGCTTGGGAAGCTAAAACCAAGGAGCTGGATAAAGATGCAATTAAGGTTGCAACAAAGTACTGGGATACATTGCAGTTCCCTGCTGTAATAACTGAAGAGCCGCCTGTGGTTCTTTACTACCAGTGTGGCCCTAAAGAAGGAATGAAAGAACAAATATCTTGTCCTTTTCATTTTCCAACCATATATATTCACTCTCTGCACGGACCCTAAATATCCTGGCAAAATTCCAAGCAATAATACTTTTTGTTTCTTTCTTTCTTTGTTTTCCTCAAGTGGGTTAATAAAGTACAATTAGGCTTTTCAATATTGCGTGGCCCAAGGGACAACAGAATAAACATTTCCACTTCTTCATGATCCGTCTCAGCTTGTGGAGAGTTGGGCAGCTTTACAAGCCCCTGACTGCTTATCCTGGTCAGTGCAAACACCCTGCTTTGAAAGCATCCCATCTGAGCCTTCAGCATTGCGTAAACAACATGTTCAGACACTCAAATAAGAGGAAGTAACTTAAGAAAAAACAGTTCTTGAAAATCCTGTCACAGGTATAATACAATTCTGAACATCCTCAGGAAACAGTCGTTCTAGTGCAGCAAATGCATTTTTTTTTCAGAGCGTGTATAAAATGAAATACCTTATTCTGTAAATACCTCTGCTGTAAGTCATTGGGAAGTATGCCCCAGGAAGATACACAGACCAGAAAGATGCAATGGAAAGCTCATAATTTTATCTTTAAATGGAATCTGAAAAAGCCTTGACGCTTCCACCAGTGCCAGAACAGCCAGCAGTGACAGGATCTACCTCACTGCATAAAGGACCTGCCAGCTCACAGCCAAAGGCTTGTGAGCTCTAGAAAAAATGCACTGTGGATTTTGACATGTGGCTGCTGAGCACACCCAGTGCTTTTTGACTCCAGTTCTGAAGGAGGTTGAGGAGGAGGATAGTTCAGGATTGCTGGTGATGAGAGGAGGCAGCAGCAGCTGGCTGTGCTGGAGCAGTTGGCTGTGCTGTGCCAAATCAAGCAAGTTTTGAGGTGGGGGCTCTGGGCACCTGCTTGGCTGTTGCAGAAGGATTCTTGCCATGTGGAGAGAAAAAGGTATCTTCCTATATAGGAACAGAGATTGGGAAAGAAGAGAATTCTTTGGAGTTTTCTCTTGTTTCCTTCTGGTTTGGTGTAATATGTAGTCAAAGTCAGAGTCAGTCCCACCCTCTTCACCTGTACTCACATGGCATGGGGAGGAGAGGCTGTGAGTGCCTCCTTGCTGGGCACGATGAGGAAACCTCTTTTTCACAGGTGCTGCCCTTGTGTACTGTGGAAAAGTAGATAAATAGGTCCTGGAGGAATTCATGTAGAGGTGCTGCAAACAGCAAGAAAAACCTCTCAAACTCTTTGCTCACTGGCATAGTTTTGGGAGATGTTCAGACTTTAACACAAATTCCTTTAATTAATTAAGCCCTGATCACCTTGGGACTCTTACCTGTCAAAACTGGAAAACTACTTTGGGTGAAGATAGAAGTAAATGTGATGCATCTGCTTTGTTTTAAAAAAACCCAAACAAACAAACCTGAAAAATTACTTTGAAACAGGAGAGCTGCAATAAGACACCTCTGTATTAAAGAACATATGTGGGCCAAGGTTCCATATGAGGCTGAGCTGCCCTAAGGTGCTGCCAGCCACTGCTGGGCAGCTGCACGTCCCCGTGCCTCTCCCTGCATGTGACCACCACTGCCCTTGTCTTGCCACTGGTGCTCATTGGAATGTGTGGTAGCCAGGTCAGAAAGCTAAAACATCACAAATATGATCTCATAAAAAAATAGGGAATTGTTTCCTGCCCACTGGGCTTGCTCGCACAGGCTCTGCAGGAGGAGGGGCAGAGACGTGCAGTCAGGGAGAAGGAAACAGGACCCTGGCTTCGGCAGCAACTGGAAAGTCATGCTGCATCCTGAGGATAAGATGCATTCTACTTATGCTTTCACATAGTAATTTGTATCCTCATTTTATTTAGAGCAAGTGTTTTTGAAAATTTACAGTACAATTTGACACTCTTCCTTAGGTGCAGTTTGTGATCATCTTGTAGTAAGAGAGTGACCTGTTGCATATACAGCTTCTCTTGCTGCCTCTTCTTTCTTGTTCAGAAAGTGTATCTTCATGTGAGGAAAACATCCAAGAGAATGTCTAAATCTCAGTCCCTGACAGAGGGCACTGCTGGGGTGCATCAGCTGTATTCTGCCATTACTGCCTAATGACTTCTCACTCGTCC
Organism: Megaceryle torquata; assembly: GCA_024611175.1. Classification (NCBI taxonomy): domain Eukaryota; kingdom Metazoa; phylum Chordata; class Aves; order Coraciiformes; family Cerylidae; genus Megaceryle; species Megaceryle torquata. The sequence continues at coordinate 15,090 of JANIJG010005954.1, forward strand.
TTCAGGCACAGAAGGAAAGCAGCACATCAGTACTGAGTGCAGCCCTATGGAATAAAACTCCTTGGCATCCGTTTTCCCTTTATGATTTCAATTTCCAGTAGCACTGGGAGGAGGCAGCGTAGATGTCCCTGAAATGTAGAGGTATCAGTAGGAGCCTTTTTAGTGGTCTTCCCAGCTTAAGAAGAGTGCAACGGAGGCTATGAAGATGCTGAAGAGACTGGAACATCTCTCTGATGAGGAGAGGCTGAGAGCCCTGGGGCTGTTTAGCCTGGAGAAGACGGAGGGGGGA
>JANIJG010005955.1:0-24492 GCA_024611175.1 Megaceryle torquata
GGGGGGGATTTTTTTTTTTCCAGTAAAGACTTTAAACGCCCATCATGGATAGACCTTGTCTGGGTGAATGACTCTGATGTTCTCCCAGGGAGTCGATCTCATTTCAGTCGGAGGTGAGGGAAGGAGTCAAACCTACGCAGACATTCCCTCCACATTTTTTGCTCGTTCAGTGACTGAGATGTTTTGCTCTGAACGCAAGGTTAGGAACTGCGACTTTCTGGCACCGATTCCTACTTTAGCCTTGGTCGAGTCATTTAGGCTGGAGCTGGAGTAACGACCCTGTAATACTGAGGTGTCCTTTAGCTCAATCCTTTTGCGCTTTGAATGGATCTGCACTTACAGTAAAATGGGTCTGACCCCTGTCTAGAAAAAGCTTTCAATACTATTACTTGTGGAGAGCTAAACATCTCATTTTCGCCAGCGTAAGCAGGGTTTTATGGAGAGGTTCTCATTTATAGGTTCACGTGAAGGAGGTTGTAAGGTATTCAACCCTATAAAATACCTGCACCTCTGAAAATCAGACCCTTATTTGGTCTTCTAACCTTTCTACACCTGTTTTGCAAAAAATGACCATTGCAAATGGCATTGCAAAACTTTCCATCTCTCTCTGTCCTTCTTTTTTTTTCTTTTTTTTCTCTCTATCACTGCAAAATATGCTTTCCAAAGGCCACTAGACCATTCTTGGGTGGTGCTTTATAAAGGTATAGCACCTAGCATGATCTGGTCACCAGCAGAAATCAGGAAATAAAAATCTTTGTGCTGAGAAGTTTATCTAGAAAGATAGCGACTGAGTTTCTTTTGGTGACCCAGAAACAACTACTTGGTCAATAATTCTATAGCCATATAGATAGCCATAATTCTTAAGGGCTTAAAGGTAATAAATGTGTTAACGTGCTATTTTTCAAACTCACATTCACTGCTGCCTTCCAGTCGTATCCAAAAACACCATTCAAAACCAACGGCATCTTGTGCAAACTCCCTCGGGTTTTGCTGAGCCAGCCTGTAAAGCTGAAATATAACAAATTAAGGAATTAATTTTTTCCTTTTCCTTAAAGGAGATTTAGGGTCATGTCTGAGCCTTAAATTTTAAATGTAATCGATCCTCCCTGCAAATCTAAAGTGCAAAAGCTTGTGAAATAATTTTCCCTTATTACTTCTTTCCAGATCTCATCTCTTTGCTGAAATGTCAGCTTTAATCAGTTTGGAAAGATTTGCATGTGGTAAATAATAATGCAGTATATTAGACTAATCAAATCAAAATATGTGTAGCAGAAAGTGGAACTAATTCCCACTTGTGTGGTACTGCAATACCTGACTGCAGCCCCTGAGCAGTGCTGGGAGCCCCGGGAAGTCAGTGGAGCTGCAGGGCAGCAGCCCTGTGGTTATTGGAGTTATTGGGGGGTTCGGAAGCATTGGAAACAGAGCCGGGGGGAGGGAGTGATGGATGTTGAGTCACCCCCAACTGAAATACACACTGCAAAGCTGGGAGGCAGCGGTGCCAGGTACAACTGGCAATCCCAGTGCAGATGGTGAGGTTGCAGAGCACAGTGCGGGCAGGCGGCCGCGTCCCTGCGGGAGTCCGGTAATACTTTTATAGATAGAGATATATTTTACAGGTGACTTGTGAAATATAAAAACTAGAGCAGTCTGCAGTTTCTAAAGAAATAAATGGTGGGACAGTAATGCTTGATGTGTTCAATATACATGACATATCAGTGTGCTTTCTGGAGTAACACTGCCCACTGCCCACTTCCCACCAGCCTTCACTGCACTAAAAACCAGGCAGGCTGCTTGGTGGGGCTGGGGGCAACTTCCCTCCCCTCTGCCCCCACAGATTGTTCCCTCCATGCTGCAGGAAACTGGATGGAAAGGGAAAGGATGGGATCCCAGTGAATCCATAGAAAGTTGATATACATTCAAAATACGTGTCATCCTGTAGCAGGGACACTTAACTGCCCTGATAACATGGCAAAAAACAAAGCCTCTCTAGCCTGGCTGTTCCTCCACCTCTGGAGAACGGGAAGAGCAGTTATTTTAGAGATGCTGGAATCATGGAAAGATTCCTGCTGACCTCCGGGGGCTGGAGCAGGAGCCAGCTGCACACATATGGTGGGTGAGAAACTGTCTCTAAAACAAATGAAAATAGAATCAGCCGCTCTGCCAGGGACAGGACTGCTGCCAAAGCTTGTTGCTGCATCATGTTGGCTCGCTCCGATCTGGCTGATGTCAGAAACTGCCTATTATACAGAAAAATCTCATGGAGAAGTGTCGTTATTGCCTTCTGTTCCTTCATGGGCCAGGTCTAATGTAAGCATGAGGTGTTAAAACAGACCCAATCCCTCTCTGCCTTGTGAAGCTGAGGTCTGGTGGGCAGAGTTGGGAAGCCTCCCAGCTCCTCTAGCTCTGCCAGGCAATACTCAGAGGGGGGATATTTCAGGGCAAAGTAACACCTTTGCTCTGGGAATCTCAGTTCCCTGTTTTTCCATTCACTAATAACGCATCTCAAACTGTATCATGGTAGTAGCAAAACTAAGTGTAAACTCATTGCACAGACCCATCAGGAGTTCTGTCTGCTCTGGGGTCATTTTACTGACAGCAACCTGTCCTCTGGGTCAGCAGCAGAGCTGGGACGTCTCTTCTTTAGTATTTCCAGTGCCCCCATCTATTTTCAGAGGTATTTTAACACCCTAGGAGGGTGCTCAGCACCCCAGCAGCACGTAGAGCAGAAAGGCTTTGGGGCAGGGAGTTCACAATAGGAGCACACGATGGCTCTGTAGATAAATAGCAGCACCAGCAGCAGCTAAACACTAATAACCACCCTGGGAGCCCTACACTGGGCAAAATGTGAGGACTCAGACCAGCCATTCAGTGAGGAAGCACAAACCTGATCTCACATCATCATTAAAGAACAATTTCCTGGAGAAAAACAGATGATGAGGAAAAACCACAAATACCAAGACACCCAGGCAGATATCCAGACTTTTACCCCAGCTGTTTTTCCCTGCATCCCTTTTCTGATCCAGCACCTGCATGCAGGGAAAGGGCAGGTGCTGGGGGAAGATGGAGAGTGATGGGAGAGACAGGAGACAAACCTTTGCTCTGCAAAGGTGTATTTCCCCGAGCTCTCCCTGCCTCCGTCCCTCCGGTGTGAATCAATGAAGCCATGTACTCTGGGCATTGGCTAAATGTCAAATTCAGAGACAGCGTTCATTTTTCTGAGATCAATGGAAAGCAGAGTTTGCCTATATTTCTTAAGCATCATTACAGAGCATCAGTCAGTGCCCGAGCCCCCCACTCACTGGGATTAGCTGTACTGGCAGCATTTTCAGCACTAGGGGGTTCACTGGGCCAGGAATCCTCCAGTGCTTTTTATTAGGGGGCACAAAACCCAGAATATTTTAAGGTAAATTACCCTAAAGACTTGGAGTTTGATGATGATGATTTTTTAAAGCAGCCAGGGAAGAACAAGTGAGTGACTCCTTCACCGAAACCTCCAGCACAACACCTCCCATCTCAGGAAGCACTTTGCGAGGGCCAAGCACCGAAGGGTTCCCCGAGGGGTGGGCAGCTCCCGGGGTCCCCCCGCGGCGTGGCCGAGTGCGGGGCTGTGCCTGCGAGAGCGTCCCACGTGGCGGTGCTGCAGCCCCAGGGATGCTGCAGCCCCAGGGATGCTGCTGCTGCTGCTCCCGCTGCGCCGGCATCATCCAGACAGGAGCAGCGAGGGCAGGGGAAAAAACAACTCTAAAAAATTAAAAGCTTTGAATCCAGCGTGTTATGCAGCGTGAAGCCTCTTCTGTAAAGCTTTGCAAAGCCTCTCTGCAGAGAAGAGGTTTTAACCAGGCAAACTCCCCTTCCTCTCCTTGCTCCCAGGGTGGTGGCTGCCCTAGCCTCTCCCTCTGGATAAAATCATAGAATCGTTTTGGTTGGAAGAGATCTTTCAGATCACTGAGTCCAGCCATTAACCCAGCACTGCCAGGGCACCACTAAACCGTGTCCCTCAGCACCACAGGTCCCTCAGCTGCTCCTCACCACACTTGTGTTCCAGACCCTTCCTCAGCTCTGTTGGCCACGCTCCAGCTCCTCAATGTCCTGCTGGGAGTGAGAGGCCCAAAACCAAACCAAGGATTCAAGGTGCAGCCTCCCCAGTGCTGAGTACCAAAGATGTGAGGATGGGGTGCATGGGGGAAGGACCCCCTATATCATCCCTGAAGGCCCCTGAGCCATCTTTGCCTCTGGTTCCTGGCAGATAAAACAAACCCTCTTATTTGTGTGGGGCAAACGGCACCCTTTGTCCCTATTGCTAACCTGAATTTTGCCTCTTTGTTCACGGGGGAATCAGCACCGGCTGCCCAAGGTGTGCGAGGAAGAGTTTGGCCTCAATTTAGAAAAATGCTTTGCTGACAGTTTGAGAGAAACTTCAGGTGTTCATACATTTCAGGTTTTTTTCTGACATTGCTCATGCCTGGACTGTGCAATACAAAGGAGAAAATTACTTTCCAGCATCCCAACCGCAGCAACGTCCATATCAACACAAATGATCAAGAAAAAAAAAAAGGGGAAAAAGGATTTACAAGCCCAAACTGTTTTCAGAGATATCCACAATTAACAGCAGTGTCCTTTCAAAGCCCCTGGGCCTGGCAGGTGAGTGCCCCTGCAGCACCCTGCTCAGGGAGCACAGCAGAGTGAATCGTGCTCCTTTCTCCCGAACTTTCCTGAATTTGTTACCAGCAGAGCAGCCCGTAACTTAACGGTGCAACATTTTGCTAGCAAGAGCATGGAGGAGACAAAAAACCAAAGCCCTCATCAATCATAACCTGGCTCCTGGTACAATTAGCAAGTTCTATTATCTTAAGAATGACACTTGTAGCACAGAGCAAAGTGTGGCACACCTAATATTATAATGCTGCATGTAAAAAAGGGAAGGCTTGAATTGCATTAGCATTGCATTAGATTCCCATGACTTTTTATATCAGCACTTGTGAGTTATTTATGAATTCATTTATTTACAAGGACAGCCCTTTCTGCATTCAGTTGCCATGGTTGCTTTAACTCCTGTATCCTATTAATTCTGGATGTTATGAAATAAATATAGATCAGACAATCATTGTGTGGTGGTTTTATCTTTTTTTTTTTTTTTGGTAATTCTTATTTTACAGTTTGATTCTCCATGCCCTGGCCAGGAAGGCTTTAACACCAGCCATCTCTCTGAAGCGCCCCAGCCAGATGACTGGGGAGGTGATGGTGGGGCAATTCACAGAGCCCTTCCCCCTGCCAGTTCTTTCTGCCACAGAAATACTGCCTGGACTGGGGCAAAATGTGACAGCTGATCCCGAGCACTGAGCAACCTACTTTAGTTTAAGGCAGCGAGTGGCAGAAAAGGGAATTTAGCAAGGACAAGTGCTAGCCAGTCCCTCTGGGCCACAGCAAGACATCAGGAACCTTTGCCTTTGCAGATTGCTGCAAAATCTTTCATGATGAGGATTAGGTCTTCCTATCTTAACCCTGCAAACAGTCTGTTTGCAAAACCCGGGGTTATCTGAAAGTGCCAAAGTAGGCAGAGCCCTAGAGAAGGCTTCTAGTGTCGCCTCGGAGAGATCAGAGTGTGTCTGAGCGCACAAGTCTCACCTGCAGCTATTGCCCCAGCTCCTTTTTGAAGGCTCCACTTTACAAAGGTGAGAGCTTTGAGACTGCTGCCTCTTACAGCCAGGAGCAGCCCTCAGATCCCCCTGAGTGGGAATGTCCCGTGAGGCTCAGGGGCTTGGCTGGCCAAGAAGGAGCTTGTTGTACCCCTTGGAGAGGGTCAAGGTGCCATTCAGGGAGGAGGATGGTCCTGGAGCCAGGATCCCAAGCCAACATGCTAGAATTGTTTTGTAATAGAATTCCACAAGAAAATTAAATCAATTACCGAGTCTAATAAAGCTCTTGAGGTTTTTAATTAAACTAAGTTTTAATTAAAGCAGCCCAAGCCCATGCTCTTTTGATATTCTGCCTCAGACCCCAGAGGACTGCAACTCCTTTTTGTAATTCACACAGGCTGGATCAATCACTGGAGTCACGAAAATGTGAGAACTTTGTCAGTTTTACAGGATGAAATACTGTACTGAAATCAGCCTGGAAACTCCATCAGCTCAGAGCCAGGAGAGGCGATAGGTTGGGGTGACCTTCCCTGCCCTCAGCAGAGAGGAACAAGCACCAGCCTGGGCTGGTGCTGACCTGGGAAAAGTCCTCTCCTAAGCAAAACTCCCGCTGTCTAATCCAGGAGGCTGCCATTAGCAGGAAGCTATGAGAGCTCAGTAATTCCCTCGTGTCGTGTCAGAGCTGGTACTTTGCTTCCTACAGAAACATACCCCTCTCTTCACTCTGCAGTGCTTGTCCCAGGCTGCTGCTCTGCCACAGGACACCCTGGCACTGCTGGGCCAGGAGACAGGCAGGAAAACTGCAGACAAACCAGCCCCACATCCTCCAACCTAGACATCTGGTAAGTGGCCCTAGAATGTTCTGCCTCTATTTTAGTCTTGTTTTGTACACAATATGCCCAAAACATGCTTTATTTCTTAAGGAGATAAGGATCTTTATGTAACCCATTTTTCCTTAACGCTAAGTCCTTTGTCAGGATTAAAGAATCCTAAAACATCTGTACAGGCTTGGGTGGCAGATGCATAGAGAAAGCAGCCTAAAATAACATGGAATATTAACCTACTAAATGAGGTATTAAAAAAATACAGGACCCTCTTGCATCCTTAGTTACAGCCAATTCCTGACCCCAGCTACCATGATGCAGGTGGATGGCAACAGTGGGCATTTCCATCTGAATAGTCCAAGAATTTTTATCTGATGCCAGAACTCAATTTTGCCAAGAGTCTTGGCCATGCTGGAGGAGCAGAGCTGCTCTGGTGAGGTGTGTCATATCCTCCCAAGCTGCTGCAGGGCTTCATCCATCCGTCAGGAGGACGTCCAGCTCAAGGCATGCTGCGTAACGCCTCCGGACAGCAGCAACTTCATTTAAATTTATTCAATACTACTTAAAAATCGGTCCTTTGTAGTAAGCAGATTGATGGACAGATGCTTCAGATGGGGGGAAGGTTTGTGTGAACAGGAGGAAGGAGAAACTCTTGGCAGCAAGCTGCCTGGTAGAAAAGGACTTGGAGGAGGTTGGTTGACAGCTGGCTGAATAGGAGCCACCATGTGCCCAGGTGGCCAAGAAGGCCACCAGCATCCTGGCTTGGATCAGCACTGGTGTGGCCAGCAGGACTAGGGCAAGGATTGTCCCCCATGGATGGATGGACTCATAGGTGTGTGGATGGATGGGTAGATGGATGGATGAGAGCACTCAGTGACCGCTTTCCCAATGCCTTTGCCAATACCCGTGATCAAAGCTGATGCAGTTGAAAGTCTCTAGAGCAGGTCAGAAATAATCTGCAGTGCCTTGGCCAGTTAGAGCCCGCTGTGTTAGCAGCCTCTCCCGTCCTCATCTCCCGGCCCATTTCCAGCGATCCATACTGGTCCCATCAGTCCCGGCCACAGCCAGCTCCCTCCCAGCCAGCCAGCTAAGGCCATTAGTGTGATTACTGGAGGTCATGAAGTTCAAACCAAAATGTCAATTTTCATTTGGAAGAATGGTCCCATTTTAGGAGCATAGGGATATTTTTTTCTCTCTCTCTCTCAGAGACCCTGACTGTGAAATCATTGCTCCCCAGAGACTTGCAAATTTCTGGCCAGCGAAAGGTGCCAATAGCTGCTGGAGCCAATAAAAAGATTAACAAGGGTCACGGGTGCTTTCCTCTTTCCCTGCACTCAAAGGCTCTGGGGCCTATTTTGAAGATATTAACTATTGCCTTTACCTTCTGCACGTTCATCACTGGGTTTGGGGTCTTTATGGATTTATTGACAAGACATTGCCATTAATCTCTCCCTCAGAATGCCAACCTGGGAGTCACTTAGGTTACATCACCCCTGCAGAGAGGAGCATTTAGCCAGAGAAGTCTTAAAAGGAAGATTGAAACAAGACAAAGTAGCTGGTGGGTGAAGCAAGGTGCTGCTCTGCAAGGACCTGGAGCAGGGGGAGCGTCCACAGAACAGCTTCTGCGAGTTTGTGAAGGGGAAGCCCTGACCTTGGGGAGGCAGCTGGGTTCTGCTCATTGATTCTGCAGGGTCAGGATGGCAGCTCTGGGGTTAATGATCCACATCAGAGGGGGGATTCGGGAGGGTGAAGAGATGGCAAAAAAATGGGTGGGTACTGACCCCACAAGGACTGTCCCAGACAGGGGTGGTACGGTGCAGTTATTGGAAATTTCAGATGTCTCCTTTCTGGTGAAACTCAAAAAGACCTTGCTCACACTGGGCTGCTGCTGGCACTGCTGGCTGGGCCCCTGGCACCGCAGGGTGGCTGGGTGGGCTCCTGAACACCTAGGAGGTGTCACACTTTTAAAGTGGGCTTTTTCTTCTATGTCATTGTGTTAAATAATTAAGTCTGCTCCATCTTTACCTACTGACAATGTGGCACTTAATTAAGTGGTTTAATTAGAAGCTGGCAGCTTTAATTAAGTTTAGGACTGTAGAGGTGACTGGGAGCCTCCAGATCAGTTGTGGAGCCTTTCCCTGGGGGAAGCAATGGGGGCTGCTGACAAGTGAGAAACCTTTGCTCCTTTGTCCATCACCCTTAGCCATGCCATGGAGGGAACCACCACCCCACTGTGTCCACCTCACCCTGTCCCCACCGCTGAGGGGTGGGTGGTTGGGGCACCCTTTGCCCAGGCATTTAGGAGAGCCAAGCTCTTTGCTGGGACCATGGAGTAGGAGGCAGATGTGAGGGGCATGGCCAGGCAGATGGATGGGTGCCAGGACCCAGTGGGTGCCTGTGTCTCCTCATTGGGGCTAAACCTGCTGAACACCCAGGATGGACGGCAACGAGCAGGACAGGTACTGGGGGTGAGGGCTGCTTAGGAACAACATCTGCAATTCTAGACCATGCGTGGGGCTGTCTAAAAGATGTATTGCTTTTTAATAATGTAAATATGGAAATATTACTGAGGTGCCATTAATCCTCGTTGCCTCAACATGATACCACTTTTAAGAACAAATGTAATAAGATATTATTAATATGCAAAGTAATAGTACATTAACCTGGCTAGCACCAATAAACTGCAGAGCTTAGCACAAAGCGAGGAGATGCTCATGGAGCAGCCTGCACCCTGCTCACCCTGGGGCCTCCTTCAGCAGCACCCCAGGCTCTGCAGCACCTGAGGAACACTGGTTTGCTCTGGAGGAGCCCTTGCCCTGGGAAAAACAAGCAGCTGGGAAGAAGCAGGGAGGCCCTGGCAGAGGTGGTGGTCAGGAGCAGGCTAGGTCAGGCAGACCCTGCTCCTGATTTTGAAACAAGAGCCCTAACTGCTTTTTCAAAGCCTCACATGATTTTCCAAGGGATTCTCGATGCTTTCTCATAACAGATTTGTTTCAAATCCTAAGTATGTCTTAGGAGGGAGAGTCTTGCTGGTCCCAGATACACAGAAGTTAAGCCAGGCTTTGTGCCAGCTTTCTGGCTGGACTTGCTAAGAGGTGGCCAAGCCTCCATCTCATCAGTTGTTGGATTTTTCTCCCAAGAAGCCACGTCTCTTCTCACAGACCCAAAGTCCACCTCTGTTAAAAACATCCAACCCCCCAGAGCAGCCCCACTCTCACTGCCTGCCTTTGGTGGTGGATTCCTCTTGAAATATGAGCACATAGAGGGATTAGAAACCAGAACGAGCATCCCAGTTTACATTTGCCACCTCTCCTTGGCCCGGGCAGGGCAGCCTCCAGCTTTGAGCTCTGTGAATGACAAGCGGGAGCAGAGGGAGAACACACGGCAGAACTAAAGGAGCAGAGGAAGCCATAAACTTGGAATTTAGGGCTTGAAAGGGAAATTATTCTGTGCTAATGGCTGCTTCAGTTCAAATCAGCCCTGCCTTGTAAATCCTGCTCATCCTTCTCACGAGGGAAACCCAGTGAAATAACCAATATTTCAGCAACACACAGACTTCTGGAGACCTTCACCTCTCAGTGTCCTCTGAGCCCCGCACCCAGGGACTGGGGAGCAATTCAGACATGAACACAGACATGGTTTATGCAAAAATTAACCTGTTGCCCTTACTTGGGTCAAAGTAATTCCCTTTAATTTGGTAATCTGGGCCCTTTATCATTAATGAGTCCTTGGGGGGTGGGGGTCAGAGCATTTCTTTTTTTGGCAGAAGAGAGCAGCAGAGATTATTGTTAATATTCAGGCTGTTCAATAGAGCAGAAGTACCTTTTGCTATTGACAGCACTGCTAGTTTTCACCTCATTGGTGAGAGGAAATTGCCAAATTAATCTCTTATTAAATCTGAATGGGTAGAGTGTATTGAGAAATTGTATACAATAGGTGTCTACAAATAATCATAATTATATCCAAGAAAATGAGTGTAAAATAATTATTCTCGGTTCTTCCCTGTACAAGAAGTGGCACGCAGTAAAATTATTAGGCAGCAGGCTGATATTTTTTTCCCCCAGAGCATTAATGAACTGGGGAACTCAGTGCTGGAGGAGGCTGTGCAAGTTATCACCGTGAAGGAGCTAGAGAAACACTTTGCGAGTTTGTGCATTGCATGTCCACCTCCTGCTTTCACCCCAGGAGGTCTCCAGTCAGCAGGTTGCTGGAGGGGCAGCAATGAACAGCAGGATTGTCCTTTTTTTCATTCTTCCCCCATGCATTTGCTGCTGTCTCATTAGTAACAGTTTCCGAGCCAGAGGGACCACTGTGGATGCTCGTGTTGATCCAGCCCACCCGGCAGGCTACAGTATCTCGCAGGGATATCAATTAAACCACTCCAGGTTCACGCAGATGAAGCTTTAGGCCAACTAAAAGAGCACCAGTTTATTTGCCTGAGCTGCTTCTGTCTCTGTACCTCCCCAGTGCTCTCCTTGCATGCTTTGCCAGAGCCCCCAGAGCTCCTCTTTCTCCTCTTGCTCAGCTAAATTGGAGCAGCTGGCTGGAGCTCACTGTGTACAAAGTGCCTTTCCCCTTCCAAAAGGTGAACCTTCCATTTCCTTCCAGGGTTTCTTTTATGCATCATCATTTTAATAGGCCCTATTGTACTGGAAATCTGTTTGCCACATGTTACCTGGAGCTCATCTGCTAAGATCCTCAGTTAAATATTCATGGAGAGGTAGCTATTAAAGTACGGGTGAGAACTCAGGTTACACAGTGGAGATGAGAAAGGTGTGCTGGCAGAGGAGACCAACTTGATATCAAGTTGAAAACCCTCAGGGAAACTACTTACCCCACATAAGGCCTGGGCATGGAGAGGTAGGAAAAAAATCCCAATCACATTGTGAAGTGCATTAATTACCTCAAAGTGATCAGTAAAGGGATGTAATTGGGCAGCCCAGAGCCCTAAAAGCACAACTCTGGCAGCAGGGGAAGTCCTGCCTGAACCATTAAAGAAGGCAGAGGGAATTTCCAAACAAGCTGAGCTTTTAACAGGGGAAGAAAAATGAAGTGTCCTTGCACAGCATGTGTCCATGCACAGAGCTGGGCTTGAGAGGGAACATCAAACCTGCTATTCTAGTCCAAAAGACCGATTCAAGCGCGGCTGTGGTGAGGAGATGATGCAGGGTGTGGACAGGACAGTGCCCTGTGCCTTCGCAGGAGGCTGCTGGGGCAGACCACCCAGCAGGCTCCTCTCCACCTCCTCCTCCCTGGCTATTAACTCCCACAGCGCGGGGGCAGGAACAAGAAGGGCAAAAGGACAAGAGAGCAGAAGTCAGTCTGGGGTGTTGGGTAACCAGTTACCTGAGCTCTGCCTGAAGGTAACTTCCTCATGAATAGCCCACAGGCGCTCATCCGCACACCGACATGCGAAGCTGGTGAATTATGCAGGGCAGGAGCTGTGCTGAGCAGATGGCATCGCTGCTGTAACATGAGCAGCCACGCTACACAACATGCAAAGCCCAGCAATTAACCTTTTCGAAGGTTTCCTCTTGTCTTGGGGATTAAACCTCCTCCAACCCCCCTGTGCTCCACTCTGACCCGAGAGAAAAGACTAATCCCCCAAATAAATAAGGGAAATAGATTTTGATACCTGCAGGAGCCCCACGAGACTGTCGCGCAGGCTCTCAGCCCTGCACCTAAATACCAGCAGGTCTGAAGAGAGCGCAGGAGGAGCGAGAGCTCTGTGCTGTGTGTAGCACTTGCCCTTCCCAGCTGTGGCAGCCTCTAGTTTTGTACCCACGCCGGGATTGCTCCCCATTCCCACTCTTCCCTGCATCTCAGGCACAGGTTTCTCCTACCAACTGCTGTTGTGCAGCTCATGTCGGTAATTCCGTGTGTCTGTCTGCCCAAGTGGACAGATCTCCCTGCGTAAAGCAGAGCTTGCCCTGGCCTCCCGCGTGGCCATAGCTGCCGGGCAGCTGCTGACTCTGGTGCCATGGTCTGGGCTACACTGGGGTCCGCAGTGCTGCTCTCTCACCCCAAGAGTCTTGTTCTGTCTCCTTCATACCCAGAGGGGACCTCAGGGTGTGCCCGGAGAGACTGACAGCGGGATGACCACAGAGCCACCACAGCTCTAGACTGCTCAGGCAAGCAAAGCAACATCATGGCTCAGGAGCTTGTCCCTGCCCTGGACCCCAGCTGTCCTCTTATTTTGCTTTGAGATGAATCTCTGGCTCCTGAGGATGCCTGGAATCTGTCTGAGATTCAGTTTTTATTTACATCTCTGGGCTTCAACATTTTATTCTTTCCAGAGCCTGTCCTCCTGGAGCGTGGGCCAAGGCTGATTTATGAGAGGGAAATAGAAGGAGAATAAATCATTTTTTAAATGAAGAGACCAAATTGATCTTTTCCTCTTAGAGTGAAAAAGATCCAACCGTTCCCAATGGAAAAAGTCTATGGCCATGATTACTGGGTTAGAAGGAAGGTGGACAAAAGAGAAAGGGCCAGGTGAAGAGCAGCCCCTCCACAGTACAGTGCAGGTTAGGGGTTTTTGTTCTTTAACCTCTTCTCCCGGGAGCCCAAACTTACAGCCACCTCACTGCAACAGGCACCACACAGAGAAACCTTCAAGCCTTCAGCCTGCTCTCAGAAAACAGGTAGAAAGCCTCCAAACGTGGGTTTACATTCACTACAGACAAGGGGAAAATGGGGCACATTCCCCTGTTGCTCCACCTTGGCAGCAGCCTGGTGACCAGACAGCACGACAGGGAAGGAAAACATGAACATGGGCAATGATTTACTATTTAGAGGGAAAAAATATGTATCACATGCAAGGCATTCACCTTGGTGTATTGTTTTAACTACAATACTTAATCCTCTTCATAATTAAACTGATTAATTCACAACAATGGAGTCTATATTGCCTAATACTTTTAATTAACAAAGTGTTGTACATATACTGGCAAAGCATTACTGGCATGCTTCCTATGCAATACACTTAATTCTGTAATAAATTATTAGTACAAATGACTAAGATGCATTGCACCCTAGAAAAGACTGACAAGAGAGAAGGACTTCAGAATCCTGGTCACTGGTTGGACCATCACAGAGCAGAATTGATGCCAGAACCTTTCCTTGGTTTCTGCAGTGCTCTGCAGCCAGGACAGTGTCTGTCCCTGCAGGGGACATTGGTGCCTTTGTAAATGGCAGTTCTGCTCCAGACCTCAGAGAAAGCCAAGACAGTTTCTCCATTGCTTTCCAGGGATCCTACTTAGAGAAAAGCCAGGATGACATTTCTTTATCTCAGCACAAAAGTGTCCCGAAACAGCTGATACTTCATACCACTTGACCTGGACACTCTTCTTGCTGTTTTCCTAATTTCATTCATGAGGGATTTTGCCTGCACCGATTTTTAAACATCTAGACTGTTGCTGCTAACAGGGTGTTCCTCATTCAGGAGCTGCTTCAGAGGAGCAATGCAAGGTACAAAACCAAGCCCTTTAAATCAATGCACCAAGGTCAGAGAGGGATGAAAGGTGGTTTTACAGTTTGCACAAAGTTTAACGCAAAATAATCACATGGATCCTTATGGTGACCAGGGAAGACTACAGAAAGGGAAACTGACAGCTACAGCACCTCCAGAAAGAGCTGATTGCAGAGCCAGCTTAGCTCCTGCTAGTCCCAGTGTGCAGTGACTCAAGTTTGGAGTCAACAGTCAATGTAGGGAGACCCCAGGAAGGAAAAGAGTGCGGCTACCAGGGAAAAAAGCAGCCAAAATGGAACCAGCTCCCAGTGTAGCAGGACTTGGGGCATGTTGGATCTCAGGGTTAGATACAGCTCTGCCAGCAGTAGTCCCCATTACCAGTTGGTTTAGAGACCTTGGAGGAGTTAGACTGGTGGACAGGGTGGAGCATCTGTCACATCCATGTGGCTCTCACAGCAGAGCCACCCCTGCCTGTGTACGTGTCCTGCTGCTGAGCTGGGAGGTTAGGAGGTGACTGATGTTTTTATGAATGGTCATTAGGTCTGAGAATGAAACTATGTCTTGTAAAGCGAGGATATGAAGGTTAATGGAAGGATTCTATGTTTTCCCAGGTTTCTTACGAACTAGTTAAGAGACAAATACCCTAGGGCCACATGCAAAGCAAAATTCATTCCTGCTACTTTTATTGGATCACAGTTGAAGAACCTTGTGGTCAGAGGTCATCAGTGTTGCTTTAAGACACAATCACTGGGGTCAAGCTAATTAGCACTAGGGATCACATCACAGGCTTTTCCATTTTCTCTTTGTTTCCAAGTCCTCTCTGACCCCTGATCAGAGCCTCCCAGTCACCACTTGTCTGAAGTTACCTGGTTGATAGACCCCTGGCTTAGGTCAGACACTCAGCTGAAGAAACCTCCAGCTTTCTTCCTCTTTCAGTTCAGTATCAACCAGACAGGAGACAACCTTTGGCAAACACAACTGTATCCTGGTCCCCAAAGGATGTGAGCTGTGCCTGCAGCTCAGCACACCAGAAGGAGAAAGGGATGGGGAGAGCTGGGAAGTAAGAGCCCCTGAAATCAGAGTTTTGCTGTGGTATGGCCATGTCTTCACGGCACTCATCATATGCACATCCAAAATTAGCTGTGTGGAGTTGACACTGTGTTGAACATCTAGAGATCGAGAAGCAAGGACCTCAGTGCTATAGCACATTGCCTTGTGTTTTTTCTGTCCTTGCTCCCTTCTGAGGGCATCAGATGGGCCACTCAGCCCTGCTCTACCACCTGATGGGGCTGATGCTGGTCACCTATCCAGGACAGGGGCCAGCAAGGATTTTCCATGAGCACTGGAAGACAATGGGCATACACTCTCGCTTAGCTGTTGCATTTATTTTGTTATTGTTTTTACGATGGGCTCTCATACACTGCTCTTGCTTGCTGGAGAGACACCCCCATAACTGGTAATGGTGGTAAGAACTCCACAGCAACCTCACAGCTGAAGGGTTTTTAGCAACATCCAAGTGTACGCAAAGGCTGGGTTCCTTGCCTGCGTGTGCCCTGGAATGGCCCTGCAGAGGCCGTAGCCTTGCTACGCAGAGATGCTGTTTGCACACTGGCCCAGGGCTGAGCACATCTCCCTCTTTTCCATGGGCAATGTGGGCCAGCACCACTTCCCCCCGACTGGCAGATCTGACTGCTTGGTCAGCATATCACAATGATGAGTTTCAGTCAAAAGCTGAGCCTAGTCCCAGTCTCATAAATTTGTTATGCATTACATCCAATTAATGTAAATTATTACAGTGACTAAATAATGGCTCTGCCATCGGATAAGGGAATAATCATAAGTGAGCCTGCAACTTCCCAAGGTCCGACTGAATTAACCCTTCCCTGTGACTCCAATGGACCTGGTGAGAGAGCTGGGTACCAGCCCTACTCCTTTGACTGCAGGAGCTTAGTCTGCCTGATCTATCCTACTGTCACCACCCATGAAGGTCTGGGTGACACCAGAGCAGTCCCAGGCATTGCAGTTGCCTACCAACAAACACAGCAAGGCAAACATGGAAAAGCAGTCCTGTCTCAGAGGCAGATTTAATGGGTGCTTTTGGGCGGCTGTGGTCAGAGTACCCCAGGCAGGGAGCTTATGCTCATCAGAAATGCCTCTAAGTACCTGTGCTGCAGAGACCTGGAGGGACCCTGGTGTGTTTTTCAAGGCAGAAGCAAACATCAATGTTTGCAATAATTCCTGGGCTCAGATTAAATGGAATAAAGGCATGAGTTCAGAGTAATAAATAAATAGTCCCCTCCCTGACTCAATGTGCTTCTCCTGGATTCATTCGCAAGCTTTCCTGAATCTTCCTCCTTGGCTTCCTTGTGCCCAGCTCCTCGTGGTACCCACTTTACCTTGGCAGAGCAGCCCACAAATCATAGTGACACACCAATCAAGAGATCCGGAAATTTTTATACCACTCTGCCTCTTGAAAGATGAGTCACCTTCTGCACCACGTTCCTGGGCATGCAGATAAATCTGTCACAAACTTCTCCTTCCCTCAAGGTGCAAAATTCTTTCCCCTGTTTCAGTAGAGCTGTATTTCTTCTTTTTAAGCTCCTCTTTCTTGCCCCAACACACATTCCCACCCCTCAGCCATCTCAGTATATTTCTCCCTTTGTTCCCGTTTCACTGACAACTTCATCCTAATAGTCTCCTCAAAGGAATGATGAATGCATAAGCTGCATATTGATCACTGCAGTGATTGATTACTAGATCTCTTTGACAGATGAGCCTACTAAGGTAGTTGCCAATATGGAGGTATGGATGGCAGGGCCCCCTTGTACACCAGTCTAATGGTATCTGACCTGATAGGGCAGAAAGGCAACTCCCTCATTTCAGCAGGAAGAAAGGCCTCTTTATACTCTTTATAAAATAATTCATAGGAAACTTAAAACACTCAGACACAGAGAGATTGCAAATGGGGAAATATGATGGATTATGGGTTGAAAGGAGCCGACTTCTGGAAGCTAAATTGATCCCCAGGAAAATGTTTTTGTCTGCTGTGAAAAATGGGCAATATCTCAGCAGCTCTGGAGGGCTATAATCTGGAAAATAATTTGCTTTTGATTTCCTTTAGTTTCATGCAGGTTTTTTTTCTTTCTTTTTTTTTTTTTTTTAAGTTGGTTCCTCGTAGGCTTTGTTGCTCAGCTGGGAGAATCAGTGATGAAACAGGCAAGGGATTAGCCATGCTGGCAAATACGGGCTGATCCTTACTTATGGCTATAAAGCCCTCACCCCACCCGTTGTCACTTATTCCAAAGGAGATGTTACATCCCCTGCAAGAAGTATTCTTGCCAACCAAAACAGTCAAGCACATAATTGAACATGAGTGTATATGTGAGAAGTTAGAGAATCTCCAGCCACGATCCCACAGAGCCCCGCTATCAGCTGATGGGTGTAAATGTTACACGTGCGCTCATTTTCTAAATACTTCCTGAATCCCTCTGCGCCTCACTAGCAGTGAAGAAGATAGTTCACAAGGATTTCTCAGGCTCCTTACTCAGTAAGAAAACCTCTGCATGTGATCCTGTGAAATGGGAGTAATAGTCTTGTGGACCACTGTACCTGCCATGCAGGGAAAGAATCCCACCAGCCAGCAATGGTGCTGGGCTCTGAGAGGTTCCACTGCAGAGCTCTGGATCCATCCCAGAGCTACAGAAGCACAGGGCAAAATAAAGAGTAAGCTGACTTTTTCTAACCCTCTCCAACTCCACATGCTTAACAACAGTTCAACGGTCGTGGTGCAGAGCTCCTCAGCAAGGCAGCTACAGCACCTGCCCCATTTGTGGATAGGGAATCACAGAACCGGGAATCTTATCAGGAAACTGAGACTTGGGAAAAAAGTGAGTAACTTCAGATCTTTAGAGCCTAAGCAGGACCAACGCTGGGGTTGCAGAGCCAGACAAAGTCAGCACTGAGATCAAAACAGGTTGTGGTTTTTTTACTGCTACTGCAGTCTAATCACAAGAGTGTCCTGCCTCCCTGGCTTAGGGGCTGGTAAGAGAACACAGGTTCTCGCAAAACCTATTTAGAAGCAAAACACCTTTAGAAGGGTTTCTCTTGCTCTCATTTTTTCATCAGCTTCCCGGTTCTACTGCTAATAAGGAGAAATGTTGTTCTGGCAACAACTAGAAGGGTTTTTTTCTGAGTTCAAAGTGCTAAGAATAAAATTTATAGAGAAACAGTTACAGCCTCCCAGTGCCTGGAAATTCCTTGGCAGGAGGCTTTTGCTCCAGAGGAATATTGAATCAATGGTGTGCTAACAGCTCAGGAGCCTATTACAATAACACGCATACCTTGAGTCCAGACAATCAATAACTCAGCAGGATGCAGCTACCAGAAAACAACAACAAATTAGTTAGATTTCCATAGACTATACATTTGGTGAGTAATAATCAGTAAGTAGAAATGAACCTAGCCTGGAGAGACCACTGAGCCAAATGAAGATCTTTTATTCATGCCTTCAATGAGTAGGATGTTTGTGGAAGGCTTCAAACCTCTAAATGTACACGTGCACGCTTGGATTTACACATATTCCTACTGAGCTCAGTTATTTCATCATTAACAGGACTTTATACTGAAAAACATCTGCAAACCAGAGGTCTGGTAGCAAAAGACTATCAGGCATAAATTTAACATACCTTATTATTTGCACATTCCTACTTAGAGGTACAGCCAAAGATGCCCTCTGCCTATCAGTAAATACAGTCCAGAGGTCGAATCTTTCTCAGTTTACATATTACTCCTGTTGACTTATATTCTTAGAAGTCAGCCAGAATTGACCTCTGGCTGTATAAAGCACTTTGAGCATAAGAGCTCTCAGAACAGCAGAACCACAAATCACCAGGTCTAAGTACTACAAACAGTTCTGAGGCTATTTCTGTGGTACCTACCCAGCCAAACTGCTCTTTCATTACAGAGATCTAAGTTTATTTTTTCCTGCCTCTAGAATAAAGAGCATTTTAATTTCTTTTAACTCATAGATAGATACCAAAAAATGAGTAGCCCTTTATTGCTAGAGCTTTTATTAACTAAAACTAAATGATAAAGAGAAGCTTCCAAAGCACAGGTGACATCTACACACCACACGCAAATTCATCCGGGCTGTGGTTGTGGCTTTCCTGCCCTTCTGGTTTGTGTCTCAGCAACAGTCTTGCCTTTTGCCCAACACTTTATGGAAGGACAGAGGCCACAGAGGATGGTCTAAATTACACTCTGCTAAATTCAGAGCAGATCAATTTATTCACCTAAGTGTAAAATTAGACCAGAAAGTAGCCCTAGAGAATCAGAATATTAAATGTTTCTTTCACTCTATAGTCAGTTTGAGGAGCCAGATTTCACAAGGTGGTAGCTGATTTTATCTGCTCAGGTATTAAAGTCTCCTGTTCTTGACAGACTTTAAGGAACCTTTTTCTGAAGACAAGGTTTTATTTAGGAGTAATTCTTCCATTAGAGCAAACTTGAGCTCAATTTACTCAGTCCCTATAGATCAGAGCTTCTATAGGATATTTCTATAAACTAACATAACTTAAACATGCCAGCAATCTCTAAGGTACCTGTTTGTGCTCCTTGGAAATAAATACCATTCCTGGAATCCTTCTGAGATTGTACCTTCCAGTAGGACCCACCCCTGCAGCTTCATTAAGAGACAGAATATTTGGGTTATTCAGTATTTGCTCAGAAAGGAAAGAAAAGGCTGCCCCTGCCTGCTGATTTCAAAGGGTTTTTCCCAGCCTTCAGTAAAGGGCTGGCTGGGGAGTGGTTCCTGAAGGCATCTCCACAGCTGTGGGCTGTGAAGAGATCCCCGAGTTCCTGCCCAGCAGGCAGCATGGATCTGCTTGGTCAGAAGAGGTTTAGTAAGCAGGTCTAATAAACCCCTTTGTACAGAATTAATTAGGACTTTTGCTAGCTAGCTAGGAAATGACTTTGCACCTGAATGTTGTTGTGCCTGCTCCGATTTGTATTGCCAGCTGAAACACAAATACCAAACAGGATGGGTTATAGAGATATATGAGCTTATTGCTTTTACTGAAGTCTAAATGCCTACCACAAGCTCTCTAGAGAAAGGACGTCTGCATTAGAAGTGGCCTTCTGCAACAGAAGAGAGCACTCAGAGCTTATGATGTTAGTCATAACAGCTTTTAATTACACAGTCCTCATTCTGACTGGATCTGGTGTCATCTGTGGAGGTAGCTGCTCACTAACCAGAGTACTGAACAAGCGTACACCTGCCTGTGTGTTTATTTTGATTGCATGGCCATTACTCAATTATTTTTCATTTAATAAGAAAATAATTTCCAAAAGAAATAAGAATCCCTATGTTAACCCAAAACTTCTGGAGAGTTCTCACCCATCCCTGCACCACACTCCAACCCCAGCTGGGAGCACGCAGGCAGGAGGGATGATCTTAAATGAAGATATTAAAGATAAGGCTGTGCCTATCAGGACAACATACATTAAGTGGCTCCAAGAACATATGTACCTATGGGGGTGTTGGGGAGGGTCCAAAATTGTGAATTCCATTTCAAAGAGACATTTTCATCTGTATGTGGGGAAGCATTCGACAGCGTCATGAAGTGATCTATGTCTACTCCTGTCAGCAGCGTCGGCACAGTCCAGGCAGAAGCCCTGCAGTGAACTTACACACTCATGCATGTGGAACTATTTTTCATGGAATTGATGAATTCTGCAGTGATGCTCACAGCAGTAGGGCACATTATTGCTGCAATATGACTATCAGTAACACCTACAAGCCTTTAATATACTGCAGCTGAACTGGGGAAACAGAAGAAAGTTGCTTGTAAATGCCTAATTCACTGTTTAACTGGGCTGGCTGTCAAAATAACTCCTGGATGTGAAACCTCAAGTTGGAAGTCTAAAAATCAGAAAAATGCAAGGAAATTTGTGATGAATGTTAAAAGGATTGTAAAGCAGGAGAAAACTAGCAGAATACTTTTCTGCTTTCATCCTCATGACCAGGAGTTTCAATTAGCTCTGCCTGTACAGTTGCAGTCTTAGGAGCTCCACTGTGTAGTAAATATAATCATTTCAAGCGACAGGGATTTGTGGGGAGAACATGGCCAGATAGATTCTGCCCTTTGTTTTTTCACTTGAGGAAATATTTCTTGCTTTTTTCTATTTCACAGTTCACGTGTTTCAATGGGAGCACTGGTTAACTGTGCTTCGGGATTTGCAGCTGCACTCACCCTGTTTCTATCCTTATCTCTAAGGATAAAGTTGCTCTCTGTCAGAGCAATCACTCACAGGTCCCCAAATACACCCTTGGAGCAAGTACACAAGTTAACTGGTGGCAGAAGAGTTGCGGACTTTGAGCAGTAACAGATGGAAGGGTAGCAACAGAAAAACCATGCTAAAAAAAATGAGCTTTCTGCATTAGGTGAGGGGTTTGTCTGCTCCTGCCTTGCTCCAGCCGCAAGCCTGTTGCAGGATCAAGGTGATTCGTAGCCTGTGAGTTCATCAGGCTTTGCCCATCTCTTGCTCTGTGTTTGTATTGCACCAGCACCGTGCTGTCACCATGCAAGCGATGAGTAATAGCTGCACAAAGCAAGCAGTCAGTGTCTTAAGGGAGCTCCCCCTCTCCAGAAAGGCAGCAATCCGGCCAGACACGGCTTAGTTTGCATTCCCGTCATTTGAATCGCCCGATAGTTCATTGCATGAAACATTGTCCAAGGGTTTGGCAGGAAGTTGAGCTTAACGGCAGACTCTCATAGGAGGCACTTGATTATATTAGACAGATAATTATTGATCCAGCTATAGTTTATCCTTGCTGCCTAATTTCAATAAACAGCAGCTTGGGGGAATTAGCAAGGGATTCTGTTCCACCTCCCCCTGCTTCTTCAGGATTTGTCAGAAACAAGATGATTTATGTGTATTCCAGTAAGATTCTCGTTTGTTGGCAGGCTGCAGGGATTGTTTGGGGTTGGAAGTACTAAGCTTTTATATTTAAATGCTTCCATGTGAGTATTCATGGGTCTCACTGCCTTGCATTGTAATATCTGAATAATAACGGTGACTTATGCAAACCAGTTTTCAGCTGTTCACTGTGATCAATTTTTCATTTTAAGCAACTCCCTGCCATCCGAGGGGGGGAAAAAAAAAAATCATCTGGTGGGCAAGAAGAGAGAGATGCAAGGAAGGTAGTAATACTTTTCCCTTTCTAAATAATGCACAACTCATTTCTGGAGCACTTTCAAATGTGTTGCTTTCTATTAAGCGCAGATAATATTCTGAAGATATTTCCCCCTCCTTTCAGGTGAAGTTTTTGGAATAAAAAAAAGCATAAGAAGGCAGGTCTGGCTGGCACAGCACTGACCAGGGCCTGGCTGGGCAAACAGCCACAAACCACAGGCAGGACCACAAAAGTTCTGTGCTTGGCATAAAGGCAACTGGGAAAATGATTCCCCAGTGTTGTGTGCTGTTAATAGCAGCTACTCCCTCCTATCAGAGAGGTGCCTGTGTTTTTACCAGCAGCTGGTGCTTCCAGGACTAGCAATGCATGATGAGCAAACAACATATCAAAGCAGGAACTTCTAAAAGCAGCTGAAGGAATGGACCCTTCTCTCTTCCAGGAAGGTGCTTTGGCCTAAAGGGCAATGATTGCTGTTGGACTGGGAAAGGATTAGGAAAATATTTGCTCCCTGACAGTATTCAAGTAGACCAAGCCTACTAATGAGGAAGAGCTCTCCTGCTAGCAGGAGAAGTGATGCTTAACTAGATAACCTCGCTTGATAAATGTGAGCACCCCAGACAACTTCACCTGAAAACAAGCCTGTGGTCATCTTCCCAGGCTGATTCACTAGTGTGCAATAGATGTCTCTGAATTTCACTCACCCAATGATAAATAAATTCAGTTCCTTCAGGGACAACTTCAGGGTTTTCTCTCTTTTTTAATGAAAACCTCCCACTCAGGAAGTGAAAGAAAATTCTTACTAATAGATCTTGGTACCAATGCTGGTAAACAAGTCTTAAAAACCATCTTGGTTTTATTTCTACTTCCTGCCTCATTTGGGAGCCCAAGCTGCTGGAAGGCTGCTAGGAATGTAGTTCTCTCACTGGTACAGCTTGGACACCTGCTGTCTAATCAACACTTCATTAAGCATCACACTGATGCATTATGACCAAATTAACAGATGAGCACTTGAAAATACTCTGCTCACTTCCAGGCCCACGCTTCCCAATGGTAACCAGATTACTGCTCGAGGTTTTGTCAAGGCCACTTAGGTTGATGCTCTGGTATTTCACCTTACGCCCAAGAGTCAGAGCAGCCAAAAATCTTTCCTTAGCTACTAGATACAAAGATCATATAGAAAATTACTTTCCTGTGCATCCATGAAAAATCTCTGAATATACAGCCATACTCCTGTACACCCCGCCTGAGATGTTTCGTGGAGCTCTCTGCAGTTAGGAGGAGCCTGGACTTCTTGCAGGCATCAGCCAGGAGTCCTTTTTGTCCAGCAAAATACAAGACAGACAGATTCTGTAGAAATGTGTTTCATACTATTCTATACAAAATATTTCATGCTCTCACTTATTAGTTCCTTGGCTTTCAAGAATGGTTTCAGGACAACTTTTTTTATTACATTAACCTTTAAAACTTGAAAAACAAAAAACCCTAAACAAATCAAACTTTTTCCATCTTAATTTCAAGGGCTCCTTACTCTTCTCCTTTTGCAAAAGCTTTTTTAGTGCTTGATCAAGACAGCAACCTTCTGACAGGCACCTAGCCTTGCTTTAAAGGCTCCAGTGGTGAGCATCACCACAGCCCGGGGGGAGCGAGCCCAGCAGTGAATCACTAGCACAGCACTGCCCGAGAATTGTAACAGGTTCAGTCAAGAGTTATTTGAGATGGTTTTCACAAAATACTGAGGCTCTTTTAGAAAGGATCCTATGTTGGTTTTTGTCCATTCTCTTGCAGTACAAGAGTCTAGAATCTCCTTTTACGAATATTTAGTGAACAGCATCTGCAGCATCTTAATTACAGTAGCTGTTCTCATCTTAATCTCTTGCTTCAGAATAAGGTTAAGTGTAATCTGTCCTAGATTCTTATACAGATGGTTCGTTTCTTAAATACTTGAGAAGAGTTTAGTCAATCTTTAATTCCTTAATCTGGGAACCAAGACAACCAACCTGATTCTGAGTGATATTTTACCAGATTTTTTTATAAGAAAAAAATTAACACACACACAAACAGAGAATGATTTTTTTCAGTATTGTTTTTCATTCCAATTAAAGTTGCTGGAGGTGAGAAGATTCACATGTGACTCTCCCTTGCTCCCATTAACCCCAATAACTACACAGCATTATGGATATAGAGCATCTGAGTGGCAGGAGAAGTTAGCAAGTACCTTTTCCTTTAGATGAAATACAGCCATTTCTAAACAGTTCAATAATATATTCAGCAGCTGCCTTTTATTCCCCCACCCCCCCCCCCCCCCCCCCCCCCCCCCCCCACCCCCCCACCCCCAACACCCAACCCAACCCCACAAACACACCCCTCCCT
>JANIJG010005956.1:0-21942 GCA_024611175.1 Megaceryle torquata
GCAGCCTGTTTGCACAGACAGTGTCTGCTGCTGGCAGTGAGAACACCCCATGGTTAGAGTTACTACCAAGGAGTGGTGTGCAGACCAAGGCCACTGCTGGATCTTGTGTACCACACTGGGGGGTGCAGGAAAGTGAAAGGAAGCACCTGCAGGGAGGAGTGGACAGGGCAGGTGACCCCAAACTGACCAACAAGGTATTCCAGCCCATACACATAATATTTTGTATAAAGCAGAGGGATCTGGAGGGTCTATAGGTTTGTTAGCCTGCTAGTTTTGGGTTTGCTAGCTTGCTTGCTCGCTCACCCTCTCTATGGGGGCTCCTGGGCTCTTTTGCCCTCTTGGACTGCTTTGCTCTGCTTGGGTCAGGTCCTCTTTCGGTTCCTTCCTTGAAGCATCCAAGGAGGACTCTGTCCGTTCTGCCTTTGATCCCCATCAGTGTGTTCCTGAATCTGGTACCAGAATCCAGCTCCCATCTGCTGCAGGGCCCAGTCTGGGACTCCTGGTTCCTGCTCCACAGCATCGGTGGTGACAGTGATGCAATTATCATCAATAGGGTTTGGATTTGATACTGGTTTTGTATATATTTGTACATATTCTATTTTATTATTATTATTCTCATTAAGGCTGTTACAGTTTCCTTGTCTAATTGCTCAGTCTCTCTCTTATTCCCTTTCCCTTCCCCTATGGAGAGGGTGAGGGTTTAACAAAGAGCATCTGTTTATTGGTCTAAGGGGCCAACCTGACCCTAAACTGTGACAGTATGGTTCTTCTAGAACTGTGCAAGGTCCTTTAATATCAAGGATGGTATTGGTAGAAATAGCAAATGGCTAAAATGCAGTCAACCTCTACTGTGACCAAAATCCTCACTTTAACTTGTGAACTAGCCTCCTTCCTGAAAAGGCATTTCTGCGTTGTCCCCAATCTCTGTGTGAATTACAGCTTGCTGTAATTTGATAGTCACCTGGGGAAAGGGAATACACATTGGGATGTTTTTTTCTTTAGTGTAATAATCACAAAATATGGTTTTTAGTACACTATGTATCTGATTGCTTTGCAAGGAGGCAAGACTTCCTTCCTCAGGGGGACAGATGGCATTTAATGTATAGATGTTTCTGGTAAAGTAAAGAAATACTATGCTCAGGGGGAATTTGACTATTTTTTCCCCCTTTTTTAGAATAAGTATATATGTAGTAAAAACAACACTGTCTAGAATATGGGTAGGGAAAATTTACCTGCTTGCTTTTGTTGACTTGAATTGAAGAAGCTTCTTGAGTAAAAAATGATGAAACAAGGGGGTGTGTGTGTAAAATAGATGCTTGTAGAATGGAGAACTGCATCCTTTAGAAGAAAGAAAATGGACTGTAAACCTTGGTAACATCAGTGCTGTTGAGCAAGTACCAAAGAAATTGGAGGGAAGAAAGCAGATTTTTCTGCCATGGATGGGAACAGTTTGTAGAGTTCTGCCACTTGTATATTCAAATTGGTAACAATAAAATGTATCGTAGCTTCCAGTTGATATCTAGAGCATCCATTTACAATAAATACTTGTCACACCTATTCTTTGTCCAGCATAATTTTTCAGTGAAACAGTCTCTGTATTCAGTCTTACAGCACCATAGGTGAGGATATCACAGAGGTATGTCAGCATCATGTGCTTTCAATCTGCCTGTTTTATTAAAAAGGATATCTTATTTGGGTCAGCAATGGTAGGAAAACAACTGACAATGTAGAAAAGTGTGCAAGGAGGTGGGGAAGCTCATAGTAGTTGAAGACAGATTTATCACTGTAATGATATTTTATGATGTGCTCATGAATATGCATCAACAGGTTGTAAATAATCTAAAGGGAGGATTTGTACAAGCTCTGAAATTCTTTCAATGTCCCAGCCCAGTTTCAAGCTGTGACAAAGAAGCATAAATACTGCAGGCAGCATTTTGCTCATCTCCCTAGCCTTCAGTCATTTGTAAAAGAGATTTAAGAGGAACGATGCTGTGAAACCTGGCTTAACTGACCACTGGAGACAGTGACAAAAAGGGGGAAATAATTATCTGTAATGCTTTATGTAGGATACTTTTTTTTTGTTCCAAAATGTCTTGTTGTTAATTGTTAATGTATGAAAAATATCAATTATGGGCATGGCCCAGTTTTCTGCCCACTGAATAAAGTACAATGACTTTTTTTTTTTTACTGAGGTCTGCTGTCAATGTGAGGATGTTTCAAATTAGTGATGACAGTGAACCAGCAATAGAAATTTCTGAGAAAGGTGCTGGTTCGGAACAGGATTTAAGAGGATAAAAACCCTCTTAGCTCCTAGATAAAATTTCTAGTCCTAATCAGGAAGAGAGAACCACCTGCAATAGGACATAGTTGGTCCCTATTGTGGTGAGGCTTTATTAGGGGTCAGTTAAGCCTATTACACATCCTCCTAATGCCTGCTAGCAAACTGCACAAGCACTGAATGGAGGAACAGTGGTGTGGTTCATAGACTCCCTCATTCTCTTTCCTTCAACTTAGATCCGCATCTACTACTGTTCAAAGTGTCAGTTACAAATACTGTAAATGCACAAGATAACGTGGGGATTTGACCCTGTTTTCTTTGTAACCTCTGGAAAATCTCAGGTTACTGATCATTCTGGACAAGTATTTGTTTTAATGGACTCTTCTAGAGGGATTGGTCTTACTGCGGGATTTTCTGAAGTGACACTACTGCATCCCTTTCACAGACCCAAATTCAACTGAGGTCTTTACAGGTGGAACAGGGAGAGTGTTCTCTGGTGGTCAGTGCTGTGACTTAGGAAGTCTTGGAAGCTGGAACCCTGCAAATACTGTTTTCAGATACATGATCCAAATTAAAAGTGTTTATTAAATAAATTCATTGATACTTTTAGATAGATAATGCCAATATCCCAGCGCACATACAATGTCTGAATATTTTACATTAATATGTTGAAATCTGCGACTCAGAAGTGACACAGACTGATGGCAAACATCCTGCTTGCTGATGACTATTGAGCAGTTTCATCACCTTTGTGCTGTTAAGCTTCAAAACTTCAGTTGTTATTTTTGGATAATTATTTACTAGTCAGTAACTGAAAACTTGAAGTATACCGTTTCTGTAGACACCAGTTTTTTTTTCTGTGCTCTGTACTGGTAGGAGCACTATCAAGTATGTTGGGCTGTGTGAGTGCTTGTGTTTGTTTAAAAGGGAGAGAGGTAATGAATGAATGACAATCATCTTCCCGGTGCTCTGTAAGGAAATTAGGAATGGGGAGAGAAGAGGGATCAGTGCACTGGCCAAGGTAATCAATGCATGAGGAGAAAGTGAGCTCTATATAAATGGGATTTTAAACAAGTCTATAACATCTGTCTGCTGGTATAACACTTTTTTGTGACTTCAATGTGCTTGACAACCATAAAAAAAACAAACAAAAAAACCTCCCACCAAACCCCCAAACAACAAAAAATCCCCCACAAGCAATCCCCAAACCTTTTTCATCATCAAATAGCTGAACTCACAATGTCAGTTTTAGTGCTGAACCTGACATTGCAGTAGCCAACTACTAGTTCTGTGTGTTCTTCATTTGCACTTTCCAGTTCCATCTAGCATACCACCCTGGTTCTGAAGCTTCTATGGTACCTTGAACAGATCAGGCTTTCACTTTGTGCTTCTCATGGATTGGTCTTTGCATACAGAAACATGCTTTCTTCCAACTCCCTACATTTCTTGCCATATGCATGCACTTGCATCACTAGATTTAATAAGAAGCTGTTGGTTTAGCTATGAGAAAACTGATTTGTTCAGTGTCTTGGATGTCTAGCTGTAAAATATATCCTGCAGGGATGTATCTGCTTCTAAGTCAGGAATTAAATCACACTAACTTCATAAAATCATAGTACAGGGAACTTTATCAAAGTACAATCTCCCTCTCAAATGAGGGTTTCTATGTCGCTAGGCTACACTGTCAGTGTGGAAAGAGCAGCTGCTGCTTCTTCATGTATCAGCTGTGAAATGGGCTGGCATCATCGATTCTGTAACTGAATAAATGCAAATGTTTGCAAGATCTTTAGGGTTTTTCTTCTTTGAATATCCAAAGGTGACCCAACTTCCTGAGGATCGACTGCTAGCAATGTTTCTTGGTGGATTAAAGACCAAGAGCTTCATTATTTGCAGACAGTGCCAGTACTGGAGATGGGAAAAATCCTGGCTTGAAACTGTTCATTCGTGTTGAGTTGTGAAACATTGCTGTTTGTGCTGGGTCATTCAAGAAGCACTGGTATGTCACACCATCATGTACCACCTGTATCTGCTATTGTGTGCTGCTTTTCCTTTACGTGCAAGAAGGGTTTTTAGGAAGACAAAGATAGATGCTTTTATAAGTTTGCCTGAACTTGACTTTTTCAGTGAAATATGGATTTGTAAACTCATGGAAATACAGGTAGGAGGATAAGCTGTGTTAAACAGAGGAATATGGGAATTAATTGTGCTTTAAGATGTGGATTAAAAATTAAAACATGCTTCTGGATGCCTAAACTGTTCAAGGTCAACAAACAACTGTGCTTGCTATTTTTCTGAAATCTTTAGGTCTCCACTTCCTCAAAGATCAAATTGTGACTTAAGCTGTTGAACAGTGTGGTTCATATTAATAATATTTGTTTCTTGTGCTGATATAAAATCAAACCATTTGTAAAATTGTTCAATCTTTCTCACAAAAAGTGACAAGCTTTAGTTAATGCTAGCTTATATCAGTACTTCAAAACTGTTGTTTACAGCAGGAGGCTGCTGTGAAATCACAGTGTAGCCCAAGATTTGTTTGTTGTAATACCAGTGAAGTTAAAGGATTTTTAGTTATCTGAGAAAGTACACTGCTTTATACCACCCTTTTCACCTCACCTCTCCTTCCTGTAAAAATCCAACATGTTTTCATACGTGCGGGTGGTTAGGTTTTCTCTAAAATGTTGTTCTTCATCAATTTCTGCACGTGATATAGTAGCTTTAGTGGATTTTAAGCTGAATTACAGTGGCTGAGGTATTTTTGGTGGAAATGGAAAAAAAGATGTCTATAGCACATTAATGCTGCTGCATGGATATAGCACATGCTGGAATATCACTTGTATGAATTAAGCCAGATCTTTAAAGCTATAGTTAATTTCCTGATAATGCAAGATTCTAAACATGGGAAATTTAATGCCTTAACTATTTGAAGATTATTTACTGAACCTGATTAGACTTTTGTCAGCTGGCAATTAAGTGCCACAGAGCTGTTCACTCATTCCCATCCCCCCAGTGGGATGGGGGAGAGAATCTGGGGGATAAAAAAACAAACCTAAAACTTGTGGGTTGAGATGAAGACAGTAATAAAGTGAATGTAGAAAACATGTGATGCACAGTGCAGTTGCTCACCACACACAGGCTGATGCCCAGCCAATCCCTGAGCCACAGCACCCACTGGTCAACTCCTCCCAGATTATATACTGGGCATGGTGTCATATGGAATACCCTTCTGGGTTGTTGGTCGGCTGTTCTAGCTGCATCCCCTTACAGCTTCTTGTGTACTCCCAGCCTCCCCTGGTAGGGCAGTGTGAGAAGCTGAGAAGTCCTTGATTTAGTATAAAAACTGCTTAGCAGCAACTAAAATATCAGTTTATCAAGACTTTTCTCACCCTAAAGCTCAAACACACCACTGTACAAGCTACTAGGAAAGAAAACATTGTAGCTGGCACCAGGACAGTTTTTGCTTACAGTACAAATATAATAATATTTAGTTGTCTTCTGCCTTAATATTTGATAGGACCTTTTTTGAATGCTTCTTAAAGCCTTTGTCTCCATTGGCCCCACCTGTGTGTGTGTGAAATGACAACATAGCCATGTCCTCACTGGTGAGAACCTAGTAATGACTATTTGATGTCAGTAGATCTAGTTTTCTGATGCTGCTTAAATTTAATGAATAAAAATGTTTTCAGCTACATGTACAAATGCAGTGAACTGCAGTCTTGGCCCTGAGTAAAAAAAAAATTGAGTCATTGCAGAGATCTGGATGCATATTTTGTCTTTTACTATATTTTTTTTTTTACTTCTTGTTTAGAAAACTTAGTCATCTGCTTCTGATACTCATTGGTTTAGCTTCACTGATCAAGTTAATTCCACGTAACTGAAATATTTTGGTGGCCTTCCACTAGTAGCAACATATTCTACCACTGAAGTAAAATGAAAATAAACTGTTCTCCCTTTTATTCTTTCTATCTATTTATTAAAATAGTTATCCAAATTTTAAATATTTATATTATGGTGAGGGTCTTGTTTCCACTGGTATTTTTTGACTGCAAGGGACACTTCCATTCAGATCTTGCCAAGACCATTAGAAAGTCAGATCTACTATTGTTATCAGCTGTGTTAAGGATATTTTCACATGATTTTTGATGCAATCAATTAATTGCCAGCAAACTTATTGTTGAATTTTCCATCCATGTACTGGAAAGGATAAAGTAAGGGGAGAGTTTTGCATGGCTTCCAGCATTACATTGATGGCCTTATCACAAAAGGCAAGGTTAGTAAAGGTAGAGTTCAGTTCTGGTGTGTAGCTTGAACTGTACTAGCTCAGATTTAAAACACTTCTCTATTTAGAAAAAGATTTAACCAGGAAAATAAATGAGATAGGCACAGTAACTAATGAAGGTTTTGGCTCAGCTTTACAGTAAGCACCAACTTGTATGGGTATATGTTGCTTTGCATGCTGTGTGGAGCTACTGTCAATAACCAGTGATTGATTAATAGTTCTTTTTAAACTGTTACATGTATATATAGCTCTTGAGTAGTGCATAGTCAAAGCCCACTGATTGATCAGAGAAGTAGCAATTGGGGTGGAAAGGAAAAAGATTTATTATTAAAATACATAGATAAAACATTTTAGTAAGTGTTGATCCTGACAAAAGTTTGGATGAATGGTTTGTGTTCTTGTGTATCTGGAGTTGGTTTTATATATTAATTTTTTCCATCAGTTTCCTGGTGTATTGTTATTTGGTGAAAGACATAACTGTCTTCTCTCTTTTTTTTTCACCTAAAGGCTTTCTGGAATAATGAACAAAAACTTCTAACCTTGAGCACAAGATAGCTCTCATCCAGAGATATGGAATGTTGAATATACTGTTTAGCTTGCTTTCTTATACCACCTCCTTTCTTCCCCTTGTAGCTTGCATTCCATTACTTGTTTAGTTTTCTCTCTTGATTATTTCTTCTTTTTTACACTCTAGTGCTCCGATGAGAACTGACAGGCCTTTATTAAGAATGGTGAGAGAGAGAAAGAGTTGTAGTTAGAGTAGTTAGAAGACTGTGCAATTTATTATAAGTGATAGTATAATTACTGGGACGTGTGATTAGTTACCTAGAATTGGCTAGTTACCAAGCTTGTGGCATAACCCACCTCCTCTTCATGGGAAGGACCAAAAAGTAAAACAGTTGCAAGGTAGCAGGTTATCCATTTCAACTTGGCATTTGCAACAAAGCAGTTTGGTTTCTATCTACACTTGCTCTGGAACCAATATGAATCAAAGATCTTTAAGTGATGATGAAGGAGCTTTAGCAATGCTATACAACAGGAGAAAGTTATGCCAGATTTTTCATCTTGATAAATTTAAACCTTCATAAAGGGTGTTAAAAGCACTACGTTCACACCTTCTCCATTTTTCATATTTGGTACAGAAGGCCACCGAGCAATGCTGCAGGAGTATTGGTACAAACTACTTCTGCCCCACTGAGAAATGGAGGACATTCTTCTAGTTCATTACTACAACACTCTAGTTATAAATTATCTGAATTTTGTTCTTTGAGGAAAGTTGACTCCTGTTGTATGGAGAGGAAGAATTTTTCTTGTGATGAGATCTTGCCAAGAACCTGTGCTCTTTCAGTTATCTCCAAATACTTTAAGTCTCACCTTGGTGTATTGACTACAGCTCTTGGGTGGTCAAAAGTCTTAAAAGCTCAGTCTGTAAGTAATTGGTGAACCATTATTACCTTGCTATGTCACATCTGTTGATTAAGCTCTAAGACTCCAAGACTCTAAAATGTGTAAGCTCTAAGACTCCAAGTCCCTTTCTCTTTTGTGAGCTTTCACAACATTCGCTATCTCTGACATGTTTAATTTGCTTTGTGAATTAAGTATGACAAGAAACATGTTGCTCACTGCACTGCTTGTGCTGTGAACTGTGGTGTTTGTCTGCTGCATGTAGCATTAATCTCAGTCACAGATACTCCTAGAAATCTCTGTAGGACCACCCCAAAAAGAAACCAACCTCAAAACAACAAATATCTCAAAATTTAACTGGCAGAGGAAGGGCGAAATATATCTGAATAATGAAATTGAAAAAGCAAGAGGAGAATTTTTGTCGTGTTTAGTTGCTAGTCTTTACATCCGGAAGGCCCTGACCAATACCTCTGCTATCTGCCAGGCACTAATAAATTATTAGCAGAGCTTCCCCTTGATCCATGGATTCTAGATGCAGTGCAGAAACTTATGAAGCATTGTCATGAGATGACTGTATGGCTCAAATAGCATAGGTAGTCATCGTGCCTTCAAATCTCCTTTGTGGGCTTTTTTTAAAACACTGCAAGGTATACTTTTTCTGTATCTAGAATAGGTGAGAGCCTTAGTGTTCCTGCTTCACCTATTTTTTGGCTTTTGAATTGTGTGTGAAATTTTGATTTTAGTGATGCTGGTTTGAATGGACAGATAATAAAATTGTGTTATGTCAAGTCAAAATCAGGTTGATATTTGAACCAGATGGATCATTCTCTGTCGGTATGGTGGTACACTGCTGTTATTGATCTGAACTGAACCTAAGGGGGGTTTGAATGGAAATAATTTTGTGTTTATTGCATGCTAGTTCACTTCAACATTACTGATTATACATGTTTACCCTCTTCTCACTGTAAACAATGATAAACAAAACTTTGTCATACTTGCGTGTGGGTCTAAAGTATCTAAAGTCTCACTGATACGAATCCACTGATCTTCTTTTCCACATAATTACATATCCTTTTTCTTGTAAAAACACTTACAGATATCTGTTCAATATTTTCAGTATAACAAGACAAATATTGATTAAAAAAAGCCTTTCCATGGAGAATAAACCTCTCCGAATTGTTTTAGCACATTAATTTCATATTTTTATTGGTAGTAGCAAGGTGTAATACTGTTCCAAGGAGAGAAAGAATCCTTGAAATAAATACTTTAAGAAAGTTGAATAACAACATGAATTTAAAATTGAAGATAAATTTATACCTTTGTTATACTAATTTGTAATCCAGTTACTGGAATATCTTGAAAGAATTATTGGGTAACATGCGGGGAGGATGGAGTTGATGGGTGAGGTAAACCTATATATGTTATGTTCTAAGATGGAGAACCAGAACAACCTCTCCATTTGAAGTAGGAGGTTTTAAGGCTTTTTCTCTTAAACAAGGTCAGCTGCACAGTTGAAATGAAATATGTTTGCAACATTTGGATACTCGTTGCAAAAATAATATGGACTCACCTTCTGCCCCCGCCTCCCCGCCCCCTAGCTCCCCTCAATGATTTTAGGGTTAATTTCCTTTTTGAGAAGGAATGATGGTTTAAAATTTGTTTAGGGACACATTTCTATATCTCAAGCATTTAGAAAATTGATACTGCTGTATGACAAATACTATATATACATGGTACTTGGTGCATTGTTGAAAGGCTTGGGGAGATGATATGCAAGCTTTGAAGTTAAAATGACAATCAAAATTTGAGCTAGTTAGCAAACATTTTGCTTATTCTTTTATTACTTCAGTGAATTTTACTTCAAGCTAACATTGTTGCCTGGTTTGGAGAACTTTAGAGAGATCAACCATTTGGAGATTTTTCTAGTTATCACTTTTCAAAATAATAAAATACATAGTACATCTAATTAAATTGTGGTTTTAACCATTGCATACTGTATGCAATATTTTGCTTGAAATTGTCATGTTTTTCTGTATTAGTCAAAGCACATGTCTCCAGTCTGTACTTTTCAGTCTCAAGTTGTCAAATTAATTAGCTTGCTCACACTGTATATGTGACATGGGATAGCAACCTTGTGTAGAGTGCACGTTATCCACTGTTGTACTGAAGCTTGTATTTCTGAAGACAAAATGGTGTCAAAAGAGAGCAGATTCTGCTTTAGTCTTTGTCATTAGTGCCTGACTGGACAGACTTCATGATGGAGGAAGATGTTTGCTATCCTAATCCCATGTCTTCTCCTGAGTGTGGGAGACTTCTGCAAAGTGCTCATTTTATTTGTGTGGATCTTCTGAGATGTCCTGGCAAGCACTGCAGTCAGTCTGGAAAGAGAAAAAGAGGAAAAGCTCTTAAGCAAATCTTAAGAATATATTCTTGAATATCTTTAATATCTTAAGAATATCTTTAATATCACAAGGCTATATGATGAGAGGGAAAAAGTATTGGGGAAAAGTATCTTATTTATGTCATAGCAACTTTCTAAGCCTCACTAATTGGTGATGCACTTGACTCTGGGCTCCATGTCTGTGCTTGCGCCCTTTGTATTAAAGTAGTTTGTACAATTTTACTGCAGTTGCTAAGCAAGACCCTTGTGGAGAATCCCATGGTGACTGTCCTTTTAGAATTAAACATGGAATAGTGTTGCTTTGCCTTGTCCCACTGCTGGTGTCACAGACGGGGAGAGCACAACTGTGTTTCAAGGCATCCAACAGAGCTGTTTGTTTAGTACTTTCATTGTGCTGAAGGAGGTTCTTGCTACTGCTTTTTCATTTGTGCAGCTCAAACACAGGGTCTTTCTTACTACAAAAGGAGCTGTTTTTAAACATGGAAAACTTGCCCTGTATTTCAAGTATTTGAAGTTGCTGTGGCACTTGAAGGATGAAAAGAGCTGGATGTGGCTTATTCACAGCACTAATATAAAGCAAGTATCTGTTTTAATTCAAATGAGCAAGTATCTGTATGTGAACAGCTGTTATACTTGTCAGCTATCAATTTATTAGAGATAGGGAACTCTACAGACTTTTACATGCCCCTTGCTCCTATTCCTAATGATGTGCTCTCTGCATGGACTTGTCATGCTTTCAGGGAAGGAGAAAAACAAAACCTGAAAATTGTACTAGACAGAAATTCTCTCTGATCACAGAGATGTAGTGTTAGCTGTTGCAAGCTGTTGCTCTGATGCAAATGTTGTTAGAGGAGATGGTATCATCTTTCCTTTTGCTTAAGCAACCACAGGAACTCTTTTGCAGAAGAGAAGGTTGTTTATTTAAAATTTTTTTTAAATCGATTTCAAAATATCCACCAAGGCTTTTCAAAGCATGAGTTATTTGAAAAATATTTTCATAATTACTATCTTGCCTTTCATTTACTAAGAAACCATCTGTTCACTTAAGGACCTTTG
The DNA here is from genome assembly GCA_024611175.1 of Megaceryle torquata. NCBI lineage: Eukaryota > Metazoa > Chordata > Aves > Coraciiformes > Cerylidae > Megaceryle > Megaceryle torquata. Next base: position 11,416 of record JANIJG010005956.1, read on the forward strand.
CTGATTAAAGTGATAATATAACAGGCCTTTGATAGTAACTCAGCTTTAACTGGAGAGGTACTTTGGTCCTGCTAGTTTACTATGATAAATGCACTTGACTGGAGGAAGGGGAGGTGAGGAACAGGCATGTGGATTCCTCTCTCTGCACCCATCCACAAAACCCATAGTATTAGTACAGATGGTAGATCTGGGATACATTTGTGTTTAAAAAAAAAAAAAAAACCCAAAGTAAAAAAAAAAAAAAACCAAGTAAAGTGAGCTACAATACAGGTGAATGTTCTCGGAGTGCCATGAAAATCCCACTAGATTTACTGGTGCCCTTGTCACGCAGGTCTGTATTTCTCTTCCATGTGCATGTCGTGACTGAAGGTGGGATTTTAATGTTACACTAAATGTACCATGTGCAAGTCTGACAGTGACTGCAGGAAAAGTGTAGTGGCTTGTTTACCTTAACAGTTGAAGTTGTGAAAGATTTTGTGGTGGAGGGGTAAACTACCACAATTTTGCAGCAGTTGTCCTGGCATGGTTAATATCAGTCCCTAAAGATGCATTATGGGGCAATATATATGCCCTAGGCCTCATATCTGTGAGGCATCTCTACATGCAGTGTAAATTTCCTGTAAACTGGTTCTGGCAGCTGAAGTCACATCTCTGGTGGCTGACAGCCATGCCTACAGAGGACAATGTGGTTTTCTGGGGTAGGCTCCACTCCATGTGTAATCCTCTGATGTGCCATATTTCTGGGCATAATATGTTCTATCATGACCTGCTGCTCCTCCTATCTGTCTACCAGCATGGACAGTATACTATAGCAGTGGTAATTTTGCTAGTATGGACAATATGGTCTGATTGTGGTTTATGCTATGGTAGCTCACAAGCTGCAGAAGGGTTGATTGGATACCTCCATGTGAAGCATCACTGAGAGCAGTGCTGAGTCAGGGGTGGTTTCTCTTTTGCTCTCTTGTCACTACTGGTGGGGCTGAAAACAAGCCAGGACTCTATCTTCAGCAGTTCCCCCCTGAGAATGCTGAGCAGGCTCATTCCAAAGACAAATGGCTCTTGCTTTCCAGTGCAGTCAGTCTGGTGTGTGGAGAAAAGACTTCATGTGTTGGTCCTTTTTTTCTCCCCTCAGAGACTGAAGAAGACATTCTGAAGATGTGTGCTGTATCAGCAAGCTTCACCTCCGACACAGCACCCAGAGCTGGTTAGTGCTAGGCTGCTTGTCCCAGGATTTATTAGCACTACATTAATAAATTTATTTACTACTACTTCCTAAAAACATTGGTTTTCCTCTTAGTCTAAAATTTTCTTAGTGCAGCTTACTGAGTTGATGACTGGTTGTCATCTAAAAGATCACTTGTGCTGCCCTGAGAGAAGGGAGATGGGAAATGCCTGAGAGAGAGAGACCTCTCTTCCCTTGGTGAAGTGTGGGGGACCTTCTGTCCAGGTCCCATCCTACAGAAGTGGTTTACATATTGCCTTGGGACTCTGCTGGCTCCTGTCTTGACTTGCCTGGTGGCTGGTTTATGTTGTTTTAAAGGTACTTGGTTTGTGTTTGCATGTCTTAAACTGGAGTCATGTGCAGCTTGAGCTCCTCTTCTTCTCTGACACAAAGCATGCTGGCTATTGTGTGTAAAATATTCAGTGTTTGGAGGAGTTTTATTATCAAATTAGCAGACTTTAAAACATCACAAAGTACATCTTGCTTCCTAGTACTAGTTAGCATATTTATAGGTGATAATTCAGTTAGCAATATTTTAGCTGAGCAAGGAGGACATGCTAGTTTTCAGATGTTAACAGCACACTACACCTCACCCCCTCTCCCGAAGTACATCTTTGGATTTACTAATCCTGTAAATACATACATGATTAATATATTTAAGCTGTAAAGCAAGCTTTCCATCTAGTCCAAAAGTTTAAACTAGCCCTTTGCTGCAGGGACTACTTTGCAGGAAGCTGATGTGCTCTGGAAAATAACTCACTGAGGGGAGGCAAAACCCACAGCAGGGCTTGTGGGGAATCTACATTCAGAGAACAAGGGCATAAACTGAGTTTATTGATCCAGATCATAATGACAGAGCACAGGCTAAGTATCCTGCCTTAAAAAGAAAAGACTTAAAATTGCCAACAGGAGTCCATGCTCTATATCACGGAAGAGTTGTATATACAGTTGCAGGAGTTTAACAGATTATGTGGCTGTTGGAGCTATTATTATTTTTTTTCCTCTCCACATGCACTGAGTCTACATCCCTAGACTGTATAAATCTTTCCTGCAACCAAAAGTGAGCTCATTTGTCACTCTACGAGCTTGTGTGTACTTTGACTCAATATTTTGTTATAATCAGCTCTTAACTGGACAACCAAGTTCCAAAACTTCCGCTTAAAACCAACATGCAGTAGTTTGACCAAAACCTAACACCGTGATACTCAGGGGATCCGTAGACACTCTGTATTCTCATTCTTTTAAAGACTGGGTTGTGGTGTAATTGCATCTCCTGTAATCCACAATTTGGGGGTAATGTGGGGCTCTAATAATCTAAGGTCTACAAGGTGACAGAGAAGATAGTTCGTCCAAGGAGCCTGTTCGAGGAGGAGAGTGAAGGAACCTGACTTCAACTGTATTCTTAAGGTATGATGGTCAGTCATCTCTACGGAAGGAAATACTTTCAGCTCAGGATAGAAATGCTTTTGTCTTGCTCTTTTCTGAATTGTTTCCTGTTTGTTTTCTCTGCTTTTTTTATTTTCCCCTGACATTTTTTAATATTTTTATTTTGGTGTTCTCCCAGAAAAATCCCAGAATTCTTGACATTAGAGTTTTTGAAGAAATAATACAGCTAGATAGCTTTAATAACAGAGGGTAACTACTGAAACAGAGAAATCTTGACTTATGATAGGTTTATGAACCTCTACTATTGCACTTTCAAAGAAAATAAAAAGCTTTGAAGAAACACTACTTCCGTATTTTAGTCTATCTGCATAAGGAAAATCTTACCCCTTAGTTCATCTTCTATTTTTAGCATTTATCAGGTTTAGTAACTGTTGTTCCTGTATGTGTTGCCATGGACAGATATTGTATTGCCACTTATGTGATCTTTTTTTGAGTTGCTTGGTGTAGCTATGTATTGCTGGGTCTATGTATAATCTTATGCTACAACGGTCATTATAGAAAGACACAACTACAAATAGGACTGTCTGACTTTTTTTTTCCTCCACCTGTGTAACTGGTAACAAGGCTATTATATAAAGATTTCTCCTGAAATGAACCTCTGTAGTCATTGGAGGTACTTCAAGCTGCTTGAAAGACATGCCTTTAAACTGTGAATTTGAAAAGATTGTAAGGATTAATATAGTTGAACTTGAAAATAATGACATAGCAATGATGTTACAATAAGATATTTTAAAAGTCTGAATTCATCATTGTAAGGTCTAGAGGTTCATTTAATTTTTCATTAGCATAACAGACTATCAGTCTTTCCATTATCACTGTTTTATAGTGCTTTGTCAGACAATTAATTTAAAACCAGTCGTCTTTTGATCCTTGTTTGATGGATGCATAAGGGACTAGTGAGTTGCAAGTGGTTTGATTTATGCTTTTGCAGCACTTCCAGTAAGTAGCTTGAAATGTTGCTATGTCTTGAAATTCCTAATGACACATTTCTGGAATTTAGATAAGTTTGGGCTCATTATATGGAGCAAAGCTATTACTAAAGTACTTAATCTTAGCAACATTCTCTGCATTATATTACTGTGATACTGAGATGGGATTTTTTTTTTTTAGCATCTTTGTATCAACAAATTATTCTACTCGCAAGGTTGGTCTGATTGTCTTATTCTGAAAGAAAGTGCAAGATAGTTCTGGTCTCTCCTCTCCCTTCTTCCTTATCCTTAATAACAATAAAAATAAATTAAAAGAAAATGAAAAAGGGAGCTTGGCTGCAATAGCTAATAAACTGTATTAAGAAGAAAGGAATTAACTCGGTGTATATTTTCTGACTACTACCTTGTTGGGAGGAACACAGTCCAGCTATAAGATATTTTTTGACATATTAGCATAAATATATTAAATGTAGGTGAGGAAATGAAAGAAAACTACCTTTTATAAACTTGTGACCACCTAATTAAAATTATAAATAAATGCTTGTATTGTCTGGAGCTTTTTTACATTTACATATTTGAGTAGAGTATTACTTAAGTTACTGGAAAATAGCATGGCATTCCTTAGCCAAAATCATGGCATTTTTTAACTCAGAGCTCTAACTCATAAGCCCAAGGCACAGTAAGTGCTTGAGCTCACCAGCACTCTGCAGTGCAATCCAAAGGTGATAGTGTGGGCTTCCATCTCACCTGCATGTTTCAACTGGGGCAAAGCTTGTAGAAAGGACCAGGAAAATGCTTTCCAGCAAATGCAGGATATGCTGAAAGTCTTGTGCATGAGAAATTCAGTACATAGTTCAACATCACGTGTCATGGGAGCAACATATCACACGTGCTTCATTGCCCTCCTTATCATAGGTTCCTTACTGTCTATTGGCCTGCATTTCTGGAGCAGCATCTGGAGACAATCTACGTAAACTACTTACTGATTTTTTTTTTTAATTCTGCTGTATGACTACTGTATTCATCTTTGTTATGCTGAAACTGATGGTGTGCAATATCTAACACTACCCCACCCCATTTTATGGGGAAAAAAAATAACTATCTGATAAACAGGTATGCTTTTGGTCACACTCCTATGTGGTGTTTAAAGTTGCATTATATGAAGCTAAGCAAGATCAGAAAGACTTGAATTGCCCCATGCGAGTGGGACTGTGGAAGAAAAATCTATTTTTCTTTTTAATTTTTTTCCTTTCTTTCTTGCACCATAAGGACAGAGCTCTGATCAGAGTGATGCTGGTCAGAGAAGTAATTTTTTTAAGATAAAAATTAATTAAATCCTGCTTGTGGCACTAGGACTGAGTCATGCCACAAGTACCTAATTTTTTTTTTCAGTGATTAAAACCTTTAAATGCAGATGACTTTTTAAGCTTGCTCTGCTTTTGAACTGAAAAAAGCAAAATGATGTTATGGCAGTGTAATGATAAGGTGGGTGTAACAAAGATGGACATGAAAAGAAGGGTTAGTATGAAGCAATGAACATTCTAGTTGTTCCTTAAGGTGAAAAGCTGTTATTGCTGACATGGTGATTCTTCAGCTGCCATAGCACACATCTGTAGTTTTTACTACAGTTATCATGCAGCAAAATATCAGAATCAACATGCCTTGGGGGAGGCTAATAATTTGGGCTATAACAGAACTTGTTTCCAGAAACAAGACTTGGAATGCTTCAGTGCTGATTGCAGTATTTTCAACGTGGTGAATAAATACATCCAGAACATGCTGTAGTTGATATGCTACCTGTGGGTTAAAGCTGCCTGTTCTTGAAATGTTGCTGGTACAAAACAAGGCTTCACCTTGATAAAAGGGAGCTGAGGGGAACAGGTAAAGCACTCCAGGGTTAAGTGGATAATCATCTTGGTACTTAGCAAAATGAATAGTTCAGTGCTTCCAGTATATCTTTCTGTACCTTCCTGACATCAGAGATGTAGATTCCTGAAACCCATACAGATGCATGTGGAGTCACTCTATTCTACCCCTAAAATGGGTGCCCTGAAATGTGAAAGGTCTTTCCAAAAGTGACTGCAGAATGAGCCCAACAGCTGTCATTTGCCTATGCAACTCTCCTCTGAAGTATTTTTTTTAATGGGTTTAAGATGACATTACAAATTTTTTCTTGGCCTAATCCCGTCTTCAGAAGAAAACTCAGGATGTATGTAGCTTGCAACCAGTCAGTGGTCACGCAACGTATCTGTTAATTGTAGCTGCATCTTGGAGAGTGACGCTGCCTGTAGTAATTAGTCCAGCATTCTCACTGAAAAGGAAATAAGAAAATACTTTGTCTACTTAGTGTCCAGGCTGTGTCAAAAATGAATTCTCGCTGAAGTTCGAGTATCATTTTTGTCTTTCCTATTCTCAGTGAAAGAGAGCTTGAACTTGGACATGATGGCTCTTACCATTGTGTGTCAATGGGATTTCTATGTCAGGATCAAGTAGCAGATATTTAAAACGTCTATGTCTTGAGCTTGTGCTGACTGAGAGGCATCTTACTGAGTCTTTTGGAGACAACAAATTTTCTACTGATAATCTGTAATGATAGAATAAGTTCATGCTCTCCTCTCTGATACTCAAATGCAGACAAGACAGCCGCTACCTATGATTGATTTACCTTTTGCATTTGACTGCAAAAAAAGCAATAATACTTCTAGGATCTTGAATTTCAGCTGTTGTGCATAAGTAAGTGCGAAAATGGTCGTTAAGTACAAAACCCAACTCATAGAAATGCAATGTGCTATCAGGGAGAGTATTAGAGTGGGTTTTTTTTTTTTTTGGTAAAGGTTTAGAACAGGTTGAGAAATAATGCAGTTAAAAGTTGCTATTACTTGCTTATAATGGCTATGAAACTGGTCATGATTCAAATGATTTATCTTCTAAAGAGGCATGCTATTCTGTTCTTATTAATTTGCATCTTGGATTTTTACACATTTTAAATGCAGTATTTTTCTGGCTTCACTAGGAATGAAAGGTATGCTGTTGTAGGGAGAGAGGAAAAAGCCTAATAACATGTGATCTGCTAGACAAATGACTTTTTAATCCCAGAAATTTATGAAGGGCATGGAGATGCATTTTTGGTTTTGAGGGGAAATATGTAGATGTAGCACTGCGTAATTCTTACCTGTATTCTTTGGAGACTTTTACAGTTGATTTGGTCTGATGAAACTCCCCATGGGTGGAGGCCCTATTAAAAGGGCTGCTTCTCCTGTTCTACAGGTCCTTTCCTCTCCATCTAGTGCACCTGTAATACATCCTCTGGGAAAATTTCTTCTGAGTATATAGTCTTACATGTCTGTGTTCAGTTTTTTATAAAAGATGTTATTGAGTAGAGTGCTTATGTTTGAATGATGCAGTCTTAAAAGGTGTTAGTCTTGGTTATCAATACAAGCCAGAGTCAAACATTACCATGTGGTTCATTTTATTGTTTTTCATCAAATTTGACACCACTTCTAGAATAATTGAGACAGGAAGTGAGCTAACAAATGCTTTCCAGGATTATTTTTTTCATTGATGAAGCATAAAAGAAAGATAAATGCTGATGTTAATGCATTACACTGTTCATTATCTTGTATAGTTGAGCTGTGGTTTAGTTTCTGCATGCCTCAGCAAGAAGATATTAAACTGAAAGTTCTGCTTACAGTTCAATAAATCAGGTCACTTCAAAGTAGATAGTTCACTCTTAACAGATGTGCCCATTCTGTTATGTTTTTCATGCTTGCTTAATACTGTTCAGGAGTCTCTTCTAAAATGTATTCTTGGTGCATTTCAGCTGAAATTTGGGCAGTGGAATCTATTATTTTGAAGTGGCAAAAGTTGAGTTGGTTATTGCTGCAGACTGGAAAACTGAATGCTTTTATTCTAATGTGTCTGTTACATTCTGGATTACTTGTTAGATACTTTATCAGTTACCCTGCTAAATTTCTACAGCTTGGAAGATAGTACTGAGATCCATTTGTGTTTTGGGGATGTATATGTTTAGATTTTCTTATTCTCATTAGTGTAAGTGATGTTTATCTGGGAAATTTAAGTTTTCTGACCTTTATTTGATTTGCTGTCAACCTGAATGAATATAGCTGTAGTACTGAATGCAAGCTGGTTTCAGGACATCCAAATCCTTTTCTCTGTATATGGAAGGTCTAGTGATATCTTTTGTGTTAACATGGGATACCAGAAAGGAGGGAAAACCCAATATTCTATAAACTACTGTAAATTTGATGGTTTTATAGAATAACTGTCATAGGTGGAGTGATTAGTGACATCCTACTTGCTCTCTTTTGCACCTAAATGAGGACAGCTCTCACTTTTTCTGTATTTTAATGTCTGCTAATCAGTTTTACCAGACACAGAACAACTCAACGTTACTTCTGTACAAGTGGTCTTTGACAACATACTGCCTTTTTTTGTTTGGTTGGTTGTTTGGGGGGTTTTGTTTTGCTTTTTGCATTTCTTTACTATGAAGTTGTCTTCTAGCCATTCTTTTTAGAGAAACACAAGTCAGTGCCTGGATTCTCTGCGCAACATTGTTCTCCTCCTTCACATCTTCTGACCCTTGATATTTTGTGAGAACCACTGATTTCTTTTGACATAATGAAGAGTTTTGCCCTTTTCTTCACATTCTGCTCAAGTTCCTATAATGTCTTCCCTGGTAAAGGTCCTTCCTGCTAACTGGCTTTATTTAAGCTGGGTTTCTGTTGGATGGGTGAACGCTAACTAACTTGGTTGGTATGTTTGTTCTTTTCTGACAGATTGGTGTTAGCAAAGCCCAACAGTAACATTTGGGTTTATTTTCAGAATTTGGTTTTGACCTTTATTTCCAATGGAAACTTACCTCCAACAAGAAGACAAGCAATTGAGATTTGTGGAAATTTGAGTAAGTGATGTAACTGTGCTTCCTTCCCAAATGCCCTTTTTGCATTACATGGGATAATCTTCTGTTTTAAACTTTGTTGGTTTTTTTAATGTGTGACCAGGGTGCTCAGACAAAAACTCATTCAAGATCCTGGACCTATGTGTACTGGTAAGGATGTTTTCTTGCACGCTGGCAAATCTGAATGTTGCTTATCTATCTGCATGTGGTATTTATCATCACAGCAATCACTTCTGATGTTTTCTTGCAGCTGTGTAATATTTCAGCTAATTTTGTGGCTTTATCATTTGTTTTTCTGCATAATCTATGAATTGCCTTCCAAACTCAAACTTTCTGTCTCCAAAAGGTTTGGCTAGGGTTTTAGGTCTCCCTGATGCATTTCCAGTGGCACTTTTGGAAGACTTCTGTCATGCAAAAAGACGAATGATTTTGTGGGTAAAACAGCTTTTCTGTAGAAGTACAGACCTCAGATTTCCCTCCTCAGGGGCAAGCTGCTAAGCTATGTGTTGCCTTTGAAAAAATGAAATAATAATACAGGCAAACACTGAAAATTAATAGCTCGTATGTCATGGTGCACCATGTTACCAGGTATTGTGCAGCAGGTGTCTGTCTTTGTTCTTTCTGTTCTACTTCATAAAATTAAATATTTCCTGGGCCAATTCCCTTACAGATTTTTCTGGAGTGCTTATGGATCTCTCTGCTGGTTTGAACCCCAATTCTTTAAGAGCAAGTGTCCAAGGCTCCAGTTTTATCATCATCTGGGAGTTGCACACATACATGTGTATATATATGCGTGTTTTTTCCAACATTTCCTCTAGAATAAGAGTAGTTGTAGGAAAAACAACTGAATCTATCCTGTCTCCTTGCTTTTGTGAAGCAACTGAATTTCAGTGGAGCCTCAGGGAAAGATTTCACAGCTGTAGAATAGATGCTCTGTGGGTTCATAATCTGGATTTTATTTCTTCCTTTAACATTTGATCTGGCTGCTTATCCTGAGGGGTCTCCTCATTGATTCTGCTCTAGGGGAAAAGAAGACTTGAATCTTCCTTGAAATGAGAGAAAATGTCCTTCAGCACTGGATACAAACAGTAACTTAAGAAATTATGGATGTAGAAAAGTAGAAGGAAGTGTCTGTACAGATGCTAAACTGGATTCAGTGACGTCTGAAAATATATGAAATTCTGCTCTTCATCTGAGTGATAGTTGTTGCCATGGGGAAACATTACTTTACGAAACACTTACTTTGCTGTGGTCCAAGGAAATGAAGTAACCACAAACTGTGTTCAGAGTTTATTTATACTCTTTCTTCCTCTACCTTCTGCATAAGGGTGGGGGGTGGGAGGTGAGGGGAAGGTAAGGAAGAGCAATTTCTTTTCTATCCAAAGCTAACTACAATGCAGATGACTTAATTCTCTCCCTGAAACACAAGCACCAGTGACTTTTCCAATAGTTTTCTGACCTTATTAAAGAGTCATGGGTGACTCTGAGAATCAGTAATGTATTTGACTGCCCTTACGGGAAGTCTTTGTGCTAGTAGTAATTTGGTGTTCTTCGCAATGGTGTGCAGTGAAATATTGAACATGGAGCTGTTTATATACATTCTCATGGTTGTCTAAGGATTTAATGTATGTAGGTACAATAGGCAGATTGATGACAATCTTCTTTCAAGGTAACTCTAGCCCTGCATCCTCCATGATTTTAATAACTCAGCTGCAGAAGCCAACTGTCTCTGCTGTACATGTGGTGTTCAAGTCCCCTTTTGCTTTGGTAGGGTCTTACAATTACAACAATACTTTTCTGTTCTTCCTGTAACTTTCTAGTTCTAAATTACTTATACATCCCTGAATCCGTGACTTCCCCGTCTCACGATAGTCATGTTCAAAGGATATCTTGGGTTTGTTTGGTTTTTTTGTTTTGTTTTGTGGTGGGCTTTTGGTGTGTTTTTTTTGTTTGTTTGGGGGGGGGGTGGGGTGTTGTCTTTTGTGTGGTTGGTGTGTTTTTTGGTTCGTGGT
>JANIJG010005956.1:21952-63855 GCA_024611175.1 Megaceryle torquata
TCCCGTGAGTGGTCAGCAGTGTTGGAAGGGGCTTGGGATTTTTTTGGTTTTTGTTTTTTTTTTGTTTGGTTGGTTTTTTGGTTCGTGTTTTGTTTGGTTTATGTGCAGGTGTTGAAAAATGCTTTTAAATCATTTTATGGACCTTTCTATTTTTGAAGCATTTTAAACTTAAATTGTTTTAAGCACTTCTCTTGTGGTTGGTTTGGTTTTGTTTTTTTTTGTTTGGTTTTTTTTGCCATTGTTTTTGGAGGCTTTTCCTTTCAGAAGCTGCTTCCTCATTGCCTTCCCTAACCCCTCCACCTCCTTGTGTTTTCAAATGACCTTCAGTAGAGCTGGAAGTATATTTGGCTTCTGCTATTTGCTAGTTGTGCAACTAAGGCATACACAAAATTTGTCTAAAATAAAAATAATTTCTGTCTCTGCCTGTTTCCTACTGACTGTTACTTCTGTTTGTTTTCTTTTGATAACTACAATATTTTAAGTCTCCTACCTTTTGCCTTTCTGCATTCCTTTTCAAGCATTTTCATGTGAATGTTGAAATTCCTGAGTCATTTTGTGGAAGTGTTGCCTTAGTTCTCATTTTCCTCCTTGCAACACCCTCACTGTGATGCTCTTTTACATAAATTCATGCAGTATGTGCTTTCACTCTGTTATTGCTAGATAGGTGGAAGATGGAAGTGTGTGTGAATTATTGGAGAGATCGATTCTGGATTTGGCCAAGCAGAGTTCTTACTGCTGTTTCTGATCATACTGCCAAGTGGTAAAATATTGAGACTACTATGAAGAGCAGCCCATGTCCAAATGTGCACTACCTTGACCCACATCTAATAGTAACCATTTTACAGAGAGCTTCATGGGTTTCAGTGGAATAGTTGTATACTGGCTACCTATTTCTGCAGTTGGATGATATTTCAAGGTGAGCTAATGGATCTGGTGAAAGTTATTGATCAAGTACTGCTCCTCAAAGGGAACTGTATCCAGAGACTGAGTTTGCACTAACATGTATCAGGAGAGGGACTTTGAACTTTGTGAAAAAGGTATAGATATCCCTGGATCTGCATAAATAGTATCTTCTGCCTTCAAACTGAGCTGAGGAATTCTGAAGTGCTTTAGGCTAAAGGGTGCTTCCATGTGTTTTTGAAAGGGCTGAATGCCCAAATGTGGTGTTATTAACAGACTTGAGTCCTGCTGTTCAATTTTACTTAGTGGCTGCCTTCTGGTCACTATCCTGTGAAAAGTGCCAAAGAAATATGCCAGTTAAACTGATAGGGGACAGGTCCTGAAGGAGTGTAGTAAGCTATGAGAGCAAGATGACCATTTCAGGCATGTACTGGGACCAGTTTCAGATAGTGTATATTTGAGTTAGATTTCTTGAATCCTGTGGCATCCTGTTTGCTTCTTAATAATACAAATATGTGCTATACTAAGAAGCTTTGCAGGGACCTGGCAGAATTAGTCAACAGCGTAACGCAGGGTAAGTCAAACTGAATCTTGATATAGGGAAGTTAATGTAAAACAGAAGGAATGGCATGTGCTGTTTACATTCTGCTTTGCTAGCTTCAGAATTAACTTCAGTCCACAAATAAAATAAAATAATAAAAAAAAAAACAAAAAACCCCAACCCAACTGTTTGGTATGATTATGTTACAGGCAGGTTCTGGAAAGAGCAGGGGAAATAATAATGTCAGTCACCCTCACTAACTATCAGTGTGTGCTCTTAGCTTGCTTCTGGAGGTGGAAGAAGCAAAAATAATTAGTGGTATGGAAAAATCCCACTAAGAGGAGGCGTGCAAAGACTGGGAACATTCTTCTGGAGTCAAAATGAATAGAAAGAACCACAGGAAAAAAACTTCAAAATAGATTAAGTTGTATACAAAAGTTGAACTGCTGGACAAGAGAAGTATTAATGCTCTTCTCTCCTACTTTTTTGTGAGTGCAGAATAACACTTTCAGTTACACGATCAGTCATGTTTATTCAAGAAGTGCTACAGGCAGACGTGAGAATTATGGGCAACAGATTAGGACAGCTGGAGGGGGAGCAATTTTCTATTTGGAGATGTTGAGGGTAAGTGGTGTCAAAACTGGTACCTGTAGGATATTTGTTCAGCATGGTCAATGTCATTACATGATGAAGGATATTCTTACAGGTATATGAGAAGTTATGGTAAAAGGTTAGCCCCAAGGTACTTAAAGAATTGCTGACTCTTAGCTTGGTTTAAAGGCAGAGAAGACTTATGCATCTTATTTTTAGAATGATTTTGTCCTTGAGTGATATGAGTGATTTTAGATAGGTGTATTTTATTTGATTTAAACAATGTCAATACTTTTTATACTGTAGAACATAAAGACTCTTGAAAACCTCTGAATATTGCAACTGCAATTACAATTTTTTTGTTTTGCCTTTTTTTTTCTGCGTCTGTAAGAATTATGTTAGTTTACACAATTCTGTTCCATAACAAAATCAGCTTTCCCTGTTTCTGATACCCATTAACAGGATCCTAGCAGCATTTGTCTTTTAGTTTCTATCAGTCTTGTTTTCAGGCTACCAAAGAGTTAATCAACCAAATTACTTAACCCATGAAGATTTCTGTGGCATAATAGCCAAGTTAAATATCTGATTTTCTTAAAGCTTCTATTCATGTCCACACAAGAAATCACTTTTTTTTTTTAATTTAATGATTCATAACTGCTTAGGAATTGGTATTCTTGGCAATGGAGTGTCTTTAATCACAAAACTGTCTGCTGTTCTGATGCGTATGTAATATGTGCATGATACTGCAGAAGTTGCTCCAGAGTACTGAGAATGAGAGAAGGGTATGTTGTTTCATCAAAGTTAAATACCTCTACATTAATAATAATAATATTGTCAGAGCTGCTGTATCAATCCATTTGACCTACTTTTGCCTGTAATAATACTTTTACCAATAACAATCTGTAATACCCCTATGTAAACACACTGGCTTCTCATGATGAACTGTTGCTCACAAAATTCCCTGAAGACATTTCTTTGGCATAAGCTGTCTTCATATACTGCAGGTGACAGCTGCCTAAGACCAAGCATCCACTTACAATCACTTATGCTTTATTATTGCTTAGTGGAGAGCATTGTGAAAGATATCTCAGCATGTGTCTGGCTTGAACCATCTTCACAAAGTCTGCTTTTTGAGGCTGGGTTATTGCTTACCTCTCTAACAGAAAGAGTTGGCCAACAGGGACTGGATTTTGCTGTAGGGCTAAATTGCTTATCAGTTCTCTTGCTTGCCCCAAGAGAAGCTAGGTGACAATTAAATGGTAGATTTTTGAGTTTCATTAGTGCCTTCACATGTCCTGGTGCTGACTTGCATGCAGCATGTGTGCTGGGGAGCTGGGGTGGTAACTGGCCCTATCACCTGTAGAGATGGGCAAAGACACTTTGGGCTGTGTTTCCCTTGGGAAAGGGGAGGGAGTTGTTGAGTGCCATCCCACATGCCCAGAGATCTCTAGCCACATTTAGAGAAAAATGGAGGGGGGGAGGGGTGTGAGTGCCCTGGGGCACTGGTATTGCTCTTATCAGGAAGTGTGATTGCCCCAGCATGACAAGAGTCAGTACTGAGGGCTGAGCAAGCCAGTCTGGGGAAATTGTAGAGCTCTTGCTAGTGGGACTAATGTTGCTAACTTGTACCCTTCTCCAGTGAAAGTGGGAAGACCATAAAATGTGGGGGCTATGTGTGTTTACAACTTTAAATTTTAACTATGCAGAAATTAGATATAGAAACCTTTTTAATCTGTTAGAGAACAGACTTCCACTGGATTACTATTGCTAGATTTTTCTAAGCCATAGTAGAACTGCCTCAGGAGCACAGAAGGTATTTAGTTATGTAATGTATTCCATAAAATGGGTAAGGTGTAATATAACTCTCAGAACCAATGAGCACGCTATGCACGTTGTGGTTCTACTGAGCTGAAATAATTCACTGATCTTGCCTGTAGTAGATGATTAACAGACTGGGTTTTTTTTAATACATAAGCATGTTACGCATTACCTGTAAAATGTCCAGGTGCTTGACTAGGATGCCTAAGACTCCTCACAGGAATGCAAATACTACCAAACATTTGCTTGCTTATTTTAGCACCACCACCTCTCCCTCGATAACCACAAAAAAGACCTTTTCATTTTTTAAGCCTAAAGCAGAACAGTTGTCATCATCCAATACCTAATGGCTCCAGTAGAAAACAGCAATACCACAAAACCAAGGAAACTAAATCAAGTCTGACATGTTTCCTCTGGATTCAGTGGAGAACAGCACTAGAGAGATCTTTTACCCTGGCATTTAGTGGTGAGTGTTGCTGTAGTATATGAGGTTGCCCTTGCATGGCATTTTTCACTGTGGTGCATAGTTCTTGACTGCTAGAGGTGATGAGATTGTTGGGGAGGTTATGTCCAGAAGATCCATGTATCTTCCTTCCGACTTCCAACGTTGAAGATTGTGCTTTGAATGTTTTTGGAAGGCCCAGAGCTGCTGTAGCAGTAGAGTACATGTGCCTTTAAGAACTGTAGAACAGATGATATCGTTAATATTTAAATTTAGAGTGGCAATATTTGCAAAAAAGAACTTTAGAAAGAGCTTTTCATCTGAAGAGATAATCTGACTTCTGAGAAGCATTGAAAACCCTCAAGTTCTTCTCACATTATGCACATAATGCAGAATAGAGAATGAATAGAGAGGTACCTGAGCAGCACTGTGGATGACTGCCCACTAAGCTGTGTGATGGACACATTGCTATGGGAAACTATAGAAACTAAAAGCTGTAGGAATTAATGGTGGTGAGGGAGAGGGGCCATCTAGGATTATATGATGCAAAAAAAGCATCATTTGTTCAGAAGGTCTTTGCACCAAACATCAGAGGTGCTTGTTTTTCAGAAGCATAGGCATGGTACTCTTCCCTAAGGAATTGCTAATGGCTAGTAATGGTGACAGGCTGTAAAGCCAGGGATCCCTTGCATGTGGTCTGATTTTGTGTATATATCGCCTCCATGTAAGTAAAAATAAGCTAGAAGGCCATGTTTCACAGTAATTTTTTTTAGTTGATGAGCTGATAGCAGCTTGTTCCACAGACCTTTGAGTAACTGTTTCATGATTTAAAAAAAAAAAAGATACCAAGATCCTGTCATTGCACAGATAAGGCCTGTTAACTGCTTAATCCCTACCAAATGACTAGATTGATGGCTCTTCTGACTCTGCGTTACAAGAATTGAGTTTCATGAACTGAATGCACTAAGCTTGTAAATATTTCCTGTTGCTTCTTCAGCTATTTGATGTTCACTGGCAAATTGCATGTTCACAAGGCCTTGGTTCAGTTGTGCTGAACTCCAGGGGCTGCAGTGCTGTTTTTTTTCATGTCAGTAATAGAAACTCTTGTTAAAAATTTGGTTTGTGAAATTAAGAAATCACTGTGCAAAAAGTACCCACGGGCTATGTGCTTTGTGGCCCATTAAGAGACACTCTGAACACTTTCCTCCAAACTCTCTAAGAATTTGAAAAGTTGGAGGCCTGACTGACAAATGAATTTTCATTAGGAAAACTGTTTGGAGGTCATGAATGCTGTGTAACCTGTCAATGTATATGATCCAGGTTGTCTTCAGTAACTGCTGCATATTGAAATGATTCAGCATGAGATCTACAAGTGTCTGGGAAATGTCTTGGTACAAGAGGAAAAATGTGGGATGTTTTTTCCTCTTCTTTTCACCTCTTTCACTTTCCAGGATAGACTTTGTTATACAGCTGTACTGCCACATCACTGAGCTCAAATCTCTCCTCTTCAAACACTAGGGATGTTTATTATCTTTATTGTGACAACCAAAACTGAGCAAGGCTCAGTTAGGGGAGGCCAGACTGGACAAATATATCTGATGGGTTTGGGAAGCTCAGGAAAAGAGCAGGAGTAGGGAAAAAAAGGGAAGAGAGGGAAGTATGAAAAATGGGAGAGAGCACAGAAGCAGCAGAGACTGCATGTTGATATATTCAGCCTGATCAGCAGAACATTTTTTTGTGCTTGTAAATGATTGTTTGAACAAGATTTTCCTGTCCCATGGACTTGCCTACACTTGAGTGTAGACACTGGCCTGTGTCTACAGTACAGCAGACCATACATGGCTAATAATTTTAACATAAGACAAAGTATTATGCTTGTGATGCTCCTGCAACTACTGTGCTTGTCCCAGGGTCATGCAGGCAACAGCAGCTCATGGTTCCCTGGCAGTGCCTGTGTGCTCCTGCTTCCTCCAGAGGCCCCTCTGGGCTCTTCTTCCTCCCCCATACTGCAGGGCCCTTCCTGGGGGACAGAGCCATGTCCCACTGCTACCCCTCATTCATGGGACCCTGAACATCTTGCCCAACTTTCACCTGATGGTAGTGCTTTATTCCTCCCTTGTTTTCACTTCCAAGTCAGCATATCCTGTTTCTGATACGTACTGTCCCATTTTCTGCCAAAACAGGATACTTCAGTCTTAACTGCCAGCTGAGCTTTGATGGAGTTTCCTCGCTGCCCCATTTCCCAGCATTCATTGGGCCACTGCATTGTTTTCTCCTTCAGAGATCTCCTGGATCCTTCTTCCTTCATTTTATTCCAGCCCTGTTTTTACCTTCTCCAAAAGGCATTGTCCCATTTTCTTCCTCGTTGCCATTGTTTCTGTTGGAGATAGGACTCCCTTTCTATCTGCTCTCAAACAAAGAGGAGATGTTTGTGCATTGAAATGTATTTATTGGGAGATTGAGGATGCCAGGAGAATGGTCATATTTGAAACGTTATTTTCAGTATCTGACCTAGAAACTATATCAGCCTGTCAGAGCAGGATGGATGTATGTGTTTGGGGAAAGCTGGGTAAGGAGCAAAGTGCTGTTTTTCTTTTCCAATGTTTAATAAGCTTTGGTTTTCTTTTCTTGCTATAGCATTTAAAAAAGAAAAAGCTGTTCATTGTAATTCTCTTCAGCATCCTGTCATCTTCATTTACCTGAAACATTGTGCAGTTCTTTGTTGACTTTGTGGAGGTACACTGGAACCTCATTACTCCAACCTGCAGTCTCCTCCTGCAATACTGTATATTTTTAGAAGTGAGAGTTTTTCTATGTAACACCCATGACAGGGCAATTCAGGGCAAGGGAAAAACTGTCAAAACTAGTAGTGCAGTCCTATCACTATTATCATTTGAGATAAGCAACCACATCCTGGCTCCTAAAAAAAAAGTCTCCTTTGGGACCTTCTGGCTCAAATTTAACATCAGGTGGGGTCCTGTGTCTCTTTTAGAAGATACTGTTTCAACTTGGAAGACAAAAAGGCATCAAAGGAGGAAATTTGCCTCTTGATAACTGTGGTCACCATCTCACTTCTGCTGACTTGACAGGCTTTTACTCCGAGTCAAACCAAAGTGGATATATATGGTTTTTATGGGGATAACAGGCTCACAGGGCCTAGCAACCAAGTTTTGGAGCACTGGCTTTCTGCAGATTGCTGTGCTACCTTGTTTGCCTCTTGCTGGCAGGTTGCCATAGCACACAAGGAATTCTCAATTTTTTTAAAAACAGAAGATCATAGTTTTCTATTGTGCAGATAAATATAGCACATTAGATGAGCTTACCTTCATAGTCCCTCGGCTGAAGGCCCAAATAACAATTGTGTTTATGGCCTTGCTGTTTTTGGAAAGCTTTTACAGATCATCAGTTTTAATAAAGGATGTTGGGAGCAGGGGTGGGGGACTTCTCAAAATTTCTCTTCCCTCCCTCCCTGCACAGGAAAACTTAATTCTGTTTTGCACAAAATGTCTTATATTAAGGTTCTGTGTTGTTAGTTTCTCTGTCTTACAAATTCTTCAGCCTTATTTCATGGTGGACTGACTTTTTCCCTATTCTAGATCCCATAAGTGAAATTGAAACTGTCATACATTAGTGGAAACTGTTGTACCTTCAAGGTATTGAATATTCTGTAAAATTATGTTTCAATATTTTGTGGCATGGTGGGAATCTGTAAGTCTTCATACAGTGTACCAAATACACAAATAGGAGGGTTTCTACATAATGGAAGTGCACTGTTCTGGTGAAGGGTTTTGCTAGCCTTTCTAAAATAGCCTTATGACAGTAAAAGGTGGGGGAAACAATAAGTGCTTTTTAAAGTTAACTTTCCATCTGCTTTGAAACATGCCAGGCATGAAAACTAACAATTCTGGTTATAGATATGAATTCCACTAATGGATGGGGAAAAAAACCTGCTCCTGAGTGCAGGTGACCCAACAGCAAAAGGTCCTGGAACACAGGAAAATGGAAAAATCTCCATGTGCCCGACTCCCCTGTAACTCATGGAGCACTGAGAGAGGCTGCATCAGTGTTTGCAGCACCAAGCTCAAAGTCCTCAGTTTCTACAGGTCACAGTAATCACACGCAAGTAGGTGATGTATCTTCAGCCCCTCTTCCTAGCCTTCTGGTAAGTACTCTCTACCTACAAGGGACCCATAGCTCTTGCAGTGATACCTATAGAGTGACTATTCATGGCATTGGTGAGTGTTTACTTTACAAGGGCTTCTGTGTTTATAGCGTTCAGCTCAAGAAATTAAAAAGGTTGGAAATTCACTGCTTGAAGCCTGAATTTGACTTCGAGTTTCTAAGACAAAATGATCAAGGTATTTGTAGTCATTATTTATTCTTGGTGTGGGGGGGGGAAAGTGAGGGGGAAAGAAACTCTCTCTTTTTGTGTGAAAGCAATGAAAGCAATGTCCAGCAATATCTGAATGTAATCTGTTAAAATTAAAAAAAAAAAAAAAAGGAAATATATTCAATAGGTAACTCCATAGAGATATAGGCCTAAATTTTGGAAGAATATGCAGTACTTCCAGTTGCTGTTGCAAAGCTGAGGGAAACGTATGGAAACTGAAGAAATACAGATTATATTTAACCATAGCATAAGTTTCCATGTTGCTTTAATATCCCTAATAACCTTCAAATACAGTGGTTAGAGCTGATGTGAGGAGGATTAAAT
Source organism: Megaceryle torquata (assembly GCA_024611175.1). Lineage (NCBI taxonomy): Eukaryota > Metazoa > Chordata > Aves > Coraciiformes > Cerylidae > Megaceryle > Megaceryle torquata. The sequence continues at coordinate 30,959 of JANIJG010005956.1, forward strand.
TGATATTACGAATAGTCTTACTATAATTCTGATGCAAGTGCCCTGGATCATTTCACTCGGTATTTGATCAGCCCTTCATCTTACTTGTCTGAATAATTTTGGAACATCTAAAATGTTGCTCAAAACACTCTTCTAAATTAACTCTAGTATTTCTCTAGTTATTAAAATTATCTTTCAATTTAAGTAGCAAAATCAGAATTCAAACTCCCTTTCACACTTGATTCATAGTACTGTACCCAAACCTTCTTCATAAACATTAAGATAAGTTAATGCACCCTTCACACTAAGTATGTCCTTCCCAGAAGGTGTATTTAGCTTTTTTGTGTGTGTGTGTGTGACTATGAAGTGGAAAAAATCTGTTCAAGTAACTTTTAATTTTTCTCATTAGTGAATTCTACTTGCCATGATTATCAAATAAATTTATTAATATAGCATCACTAACATTTTATAAGTGTCAAAAATCTATGACAGTTTAAAGAATCTTTTTTTCAGCAACATGAGAATTAAGGTTTTAAGTATCTGTACTTTCAACTGCACAAGATTAATCTTTCAGTTTTGTTGTATATACTTTTAAGAGGATGACATAAGTTTTTCTCATCCAAGTAACTTCCTGAATTGGTCTCATGTTAGTTTTTCTATGATTTTTGGGTGTTGTTTTCTTTAAATAAAAAAAATATTTTTTTAGCCATTAGTCTGGGTTGTCTATAGACAGATGGCTTTTATGCTAAGGATTATTCTGGTTATATGGAAAACTTTTTTTTTTCTTTTTCTTCTTTAAGGACTAGTAAGTTCCTTTCTAAGGATTTTTTTATATACTGTGACGTATCCCCTATATCCACATAGAACCAATACCATGTCACAAGAAGTAGGAAAACTTTTTGAATTTCACAAAGAATGATTTCTTCTATAATTCATCCTTGGCTTTATTCTTGATGATTTCCTAGCAAAAGTTATATTTTTTCATTTTAGGATGGTAATATCACAATCACAGTAAAAATATCTATAGATTTTTTAATCATCTCTGTACGTAAAGTTTTGTTTTTACCTGACATACAGAACTTCATAACTACTAAAACTAGACATAAACTGCTGGGGTGAAAGGAATGACCTGGATGTTTGACTTTCATTCTGTGGCATCAAAAGTCAGCTGAAGTCTATCACATTCCAGCTTGAGAGGATTTGTAGTCATTAAATGATTTGCTAGGGCATGTTTTGCCCTTGAACACAAAATTACTTTTCACCCTTGTAAATTTTCTTTTTACATTATATCCCATCTCCCTGCCTCTGTATGGAGCATTTATCCAACAGATGTGCATTTTTTTATCAGTGAATGTGATAAACATGGATATGTGCTGTGTTCAGCCAATGATTGAGAATCAACTTTGGGAAAGAAATACCCTTGATATAACATCATTCATAAAATGCATCTTTATCATCTGCCATATTAACTGTGATGTAAGAAGCAGAAGGAGGGCCTCCAGAGCATAATCAGAACAGATATAGAGCAGTTTAAAGTAAGAAAATGTATGATATATTCTAGGAATATAGGTTATGGGTTCACTAAGGAAAGACGGGAAGGTCTGCATTAAACTAATCATTGACTTATTTTTTTTTAAATATAGTTGCACACAGTTCAATTTCCTATACAAATGTTGCATGATGAGTCTACCCTACTATGTTTACTTGAGTAAATTTTATTTCAGTAGGTCAAGCTTAAGACCCAAGACATTTTGCTATTATGAAGTTATATATAGTAGATATTTCAGAAAGCATCAGTTCAGGTTAGGTTGATATGCTGGGGAGAGAGGGAAATGTCAATGATTTGGTAAAAGCACCATTTTCTTTTCAGATGCCTTTTCACACTTCTAAGGCCAGGGAAATGCTCTTTTGATTCATGTAAAATTAGAAATACCAGAAGTTAAGTTTCATGGTGTGTCAAGGAATGATATAAAAGCAATGTATTTCAGCACCACTTCTGCTCCTTTAGAGGGAGGTCTTTGAATTCCACCCCCCCCCAAATTAGTTTAATGATGTTGTGTCCTTTATCAAGACTCCCTGAGCTGTATCAAAAAGCTATGTTCAGTGCAGGCAGTGGCTTTGAGTTTGTGGCAGTCTGCTGGCTGCTATGGGAAGACTGGAAGAAAATGCTTCAGTTTTGTGAAGCCACTGATTCCCTTCTCATGAAGATGTGTGCTGCAGCTTCAGTTTTGCGAAGGTTTTCATATGACAATTTCTCCATCTCTGTTCTTCCTGGTCTATGTCAGCTGCTGTGTGCATGGTATTACTGTATTACACAAGTGGCATACACCTCCTGGAAATGTTCATCAGCCTCTTTTGTTGACTGTATATGGAACAGATGATGTTTGGTAGAGCAATTATTCTTTTCTTGTCTAGATTAAAATTGCCATCTGACTACTGTTGTGAAGGTTATTCCAAAATACTTTAGCTGAAGATACTATGGATAGTTGGGACTGTTGTCCCAGTTCATGTCATTATAAGGGTCTCATTGCAAATAAAATTTCCTGCAAGAGATATATGGAACATCTAAGAACAAGCCACTTCAGGGATTTTTACTCTTAAAATTCCTAAGTATTGTGAAGTGATCTCATGGTTAACTCTAGCCAGCAGCCAAACACCATGCAGCTGCTCACTCACTGCTCCTCCCTCCCAGTGGGACGGTGAGGAGAACTGAAAAAAGGAAAACTCATAGTTGGAGATAAAACAGCTTAACTAAAAATATAATAATAATAAAAATAGGATAATAATTGTAATGAAAAGGAATATAAAGAAAAAAATATAAGGAAATAACACCCAAGAAATACCAGTGATGTGCAATGCAATTGTATGCCACCTGCTGACCAATGCCTGAGCAACAATCACCTGCCTTGGCCAACTCCCCCAGTTTATATATTGACCATGATGTTATATGGTAGGGAATATCCCTTTGGCTCATTCAAGTCGGCTGTCCTGGCCATGCTCTTTCTTAGTTTCTTGTATTCCTGTAAGTAGGAAAAACGGGAAATTGGAAAGTTCTTAATTCCCTAGCAACAGCTAAAAACATCATATTACCAGTATTCAATTCATACTGAATCCAAAACATAGCACTGTTGTAGCTACTAAGAAGAAAAGAAAATAGCTCTGTTCCACATGAAACTATGAGAGTGGAAAAAGCAAGGGAAAATTACTGCAGAGGGATCTTCCCCTTTTATCTTCAAGAAAATATTTGAAGAGGGTACTCTGTTAAGAGACTGAGCAAATTGAGAGCTTTCTTCACCAAAGATGGAATATCTTTAACATCTAAGTAGTTCATGTGTTCATGTTTCTTAGTTCAGTATCATTTAAAGGGCACACTGTGTGCCTCTGATTTGAAATTTCCTGAAGTCAGTATGTCACTAAAGAGGTGAACACTAAAGCAGGAAATCTGAATTGAAGGCAGTGGGAGGCTTTAGCCACAGGTATATTTAAACACATTCTGAGAACTCCTCTTCCTACTTCCTCTGCTCTTCATCTCATTTACTTAAATTATCTTAAAGTGCAACATCATATGTGTGTTTCACTGCCAGCTTACCTTGAGACTGTGAATCAGGAGCAGAGAAAGATTTTGCACAACAAGCTGGCTATAAAATACAGAGATGGCAGGACGTTTTGCTGTGTTGCTTATTAAAAGCCTGAACTAAACTAATTTCTGTTATGAACTGTGCTCAACAGCAGAGAAAACTTGCCTTGATACAGTGCTCAGTCATGTGCCTTTACTTTCCAATGGTGGAAGGGTGGGGGTGGTTGGGTTGAAAATGCCAAGTTATGTTGCTGGGCTCCCCAGCAGAGTGTGGGGGGAAAAGAGTGTTGCTCATCTTCCTTCACTTGACTCAAAAGATTTCAGTTCTGCTTTGTTTGTTGTTCTTTCTGGTGATGGTTTTTGTTTTGTTTCTTGTAATACAGCATGTTGAGTCTCAGTTAGTCCTGTGAATGAATGTGACTACATTTTTGGGCTACATGCTGAAAAAAAAAATAAAATTGTAACTAGCAAGAAATGTGTGTGGTTCTTGACATCTGGGTAGAATGTTAGTCTTCTCAGGAGGAATAAAACCTTATAGCTCTGTAGTTTTCTGCAATATATCCAGTGGTTGTTTTGTCACTTGTGTTTTTGTTTGGGCCTATAGCTGACTCTGGAGGAGCTGGGCAAGGAGGTGTGGGGATGGATGAGATGGCTGATTTGTGCTTTTAACACTCCATCCCTCTGAAGAGTAACTTGGTACTTAGATTTTAGTATAAAACTGAGGAAACAGCACTTCTTCCCCCCACCCCACCCCCCCCAAGCCAAAAAACCCCACACACAAACCCACAAAACCCCCCAACAAACTAATATAGCCTCAGCAATGAGATTGTATTTGCATTTTCTGTCAAAATATTGATGCCACTTTTAAATGTTTCGGGACTTGCTTAATTTCTTATTCTTACCAGTCTGTGTGGGGTAGAGCTTTTTCCAGCAAGCATATGTCTTGGCAGTAGAAATTCAGGAAGAATGGGTAACTTCTCATAACTGCCTAATTGTTTCTAGCGAAGATTTTTGGCTGGTGGTACTAGAACAGGACCTAGGATGAGTTAGGGTAGGCTGGTGGCGTCACCTCAGTCAAGTGGAGGGTTGCAGAGGTGGTGGCGAGCCGTGAGATAAAACCTCTGAATGATTAAGATCTCCTGAGGGAGAAGCAGAGACTAAGCAGGGCTCAAACTATCTGAGGAGACAAACTCAGAGTGGGCGCAAGGGCACAATGGCCAGGGTAGAGCTGCTTAGAAACTCTCTTCTGACATTGTCATTGTGCTTTCTATGCTAAAAAATTCTCTTGTTGTAGTTTGCGGCGGGTTTTTTGTTTGCTTGTTTGTGGGTTTGTTTGCTTGGTTTTTTTTTTTTGGAGGTGTGTGTGTTTACTTTTTGTGTGTGTGGTTTGTTTTGTTTTGTGTTTTTGTGAAAAAATAAGAAAAATAAATCCAACTCTGTGTTTCAAAGTCTCTTTCTTGCTATTTAGAGATCTTTCTTTAAGGAGAGGGAGACAACCATTTCAAAGCTCTGGGATCATCATAAACACCCTGGTGTGTGTCCTGGCATTTTACGTGAGAGTAGATATAAGAGGAGGGCCTGGCGAATGAAGAGAAAAATCAGTGTGCAAATATAGTAAAGTGTGCAGAGAATTTTTTTTTTTAAAAAGGAGATTCTGTGGATGAAATTAAATTAGAAGATTGCTTCCAGGAAAGTAAGTGGTTTAATTATAAATAATGCAACTACCCATGGAAACATTGATTAATTTAATGGAGAGTTGAACTTACAGTTTAATAAGCAACTACAATCTAGTATGACTTGTGTTGTCCAAAGCACAGACCAACCATCAGCACTCAAACAGTTGTCAGTAATAAGCTGTTTCTTATCACTTCTTTCTGAGGAGAAAAAAATTCATTGTGTGTTCCCTGACCACATGGGATGAAAGTGGCAAACACTACTTATCTTTTGGAGCACCTAATTTCAGAACCTGCATCTTCAGTGACCTGAATCCTGGGCATAGGACTCCATGTGGAGGGATAGTAGGAAATTACTTTATCAAGCCAACAATTAAAATTTTACACAGATAGAATTGAACGACTTCAGCCATGTATTTCTTGGAATTCAGGTTTGGAACCTGATTTTACCGTTGAGGGGCTTTGTGCTGAGGATAAGATTCTCATTCTTTTTATTGGCTGAATATAGTAATATATATATGTATATATAGGGTCTCCTTTGAAGACAAAGGAGTTTGGAGGTTTTTTTGGGGTGAAGAATTAGGTCCTTTCTTAAATTTTTATATAATATAAAATGTTTTGTATTCAGCTTTTTCTTTTGGATGAGTACTTCTTTGTGTTGACAGTTCTGTTTCTTCCTACTGACCTCCTGAAGTTTTGTCTTTGTGGAAAAAGTATCAATGGTCTTTGAATGGCACCTCACTCTTAAAATAAACCTTCTTCGAGAGAAAATGTAATTTTTTTAAAGCAGAAGCCCTTTTTTTGTTTATAATCTTTTGAGTAACTAGATATTTTAGTTTTAATTGCTGAAATAATAATCTCCTTTCCTGGGTCCCTTCAAAAATCATCCATCATGCTAAGAATTGTATCTCAAACATCATACTGCAGCGTAGAGCCTACTAAATCTTTGACATTTGCCTTCAGCTTTAAAAATGTGGATTTTGTATGACAATAGGTTTATGAAGTGTATAAAGGCAGCTTTATAATCTATTAGAAAATAATTTTTGTGTTATAGCTTAGTAAATCAAAGTTCATTCTATAATAAGCAGCACAACATGAATAGAGGTGGTGTTACTACAGATTTTTGCAAGCTTCCTTCCACTAAATTTAAATGTAGGCTTGTTAAGGAAAGCTGGTAGTGAGAGATACTTTTACCACAGATAGGAAGAAGGAGGCAGAGATATGGGGTTTTTTTTCTGATAAAATTGTTTCAAATCATGGTGTGAAGAGTTATATGTACAACTGAAGCATCTTATAGACTTGGGACTTAAAAAAAAAATTGGAAGTTTTTATGATGCTGATAATAAGATGCATGCTTAAATCAGTACAGCTACCTCAGTTAACAAAACTCAGTTAATTTATCTCAGCTAATCAGTCTCAGTTAATCCAACTGATGCAGCTCTGCAATTTGTGGTGTCTGCTTTGTCTTGGATAGTGCTGCTGTCAAGTGTATAATCTGTAGGATGATAGTTGAAGAAAATGTGTGCTTTATTCTTTTTAATGGTTCTGCACTTATTGATTGTGTGTGTAGCTTTGTCTTGATTTAGCTTTGCAACTTAGAGAACTGCTGATTTTGTATATCCCTAAAATTACCTTTGACTTTGAAATCTGAGGGTTGTTTACAATCCCTTGTACCTGAATGCCTGATTTCCTGCCTCCTCTTCCAAGTAGAGGAGGGTGGAGGGGTGGTTGGGGGTGATTTTTGGTGGTGTGTGTGGCTTGTTTGTTTTGTTTTCTTTTCCTTTTTTTTTTTCTTCTTCCTTTTTTTTTCCCCTCTTCTCCCTCCTGCCCTGGACACACACGCCTTGGTATGTTAACATAAATTATTGAATTTACTTCCTGAGAATTTCATGGAAAATGCAGTAGGCTTGCTTCATATATTCAATTCAGAAAGAACTTGTGCAGGATGGAGATGATTCCAAAATGCTGGGTGGCTGTATCTTGCCCTGTGAGTCTTGGAAAATGCTTGTGCTTGAAGCAGGTACTAAATCAAACCACTTTTGTTCAACATCATATACTTGTGGACTTAAAATCTGTCAAGTTCTGTCCTCCCAAACCAGCATGCTTTTGTGGTCTAGGTGGGGAACCAGCAACTCTGAAGCTGTATTCCCACCTGTATTTGGTTTAATAATAGTTTGTCCTTATGTAACACTATTTTGCTCTCTCCTCCCCCATAACTAGGCTGTTGCCTGATCTTGCCAGTGGTACTTAAAAGGAGCATATTAGTGCTCCGTTGACATCTTACAATTGGTACAGATTCACAGCTTTGTCTGTGCTACCATACTGCCAAAGCCAGCTGCCACCTTGCCATTCTGTTCCTTTTTTTTTTTTTTCCCCCTCTTAGGAACTGGTCTTTATATGCTTTATGGACTGTTTCTAATGCTAGTACTTAATGTAGAAATTTCTGGGAAAGTCAAGTAGTTTCTTCTCAGTTGCATTTTACTAAAAAAAAAAAAAAAGTTTAGTATTTTACCAGAGAGCTTGTAATGAAATAATAAAGACATTAAGGAATTTGTCTGATATTTTTAAAAAGACTTCACTGCAGGGGAAAAAAAGCAGGTAATTGAGGAAATATGTCTCAGTTCACAGAACTGAAAATGCCAACTGCTTTTGACAGTCTGATTATGGAAGTCCATTAGACATGGTCACAGATGCTCTCATTAGCATTGATTGATAGTGATTTTCATTGGAACCCAAAAAAAACCTAGGTCCTGCCTCATCTGAGGTTACAGACAATTACAGAATGTTCCTGTAAAGTGCATACTCTTTACCCTGTAAAGGGTAAAGTGTGCCTGTTCCTTTAGTGGGATATAAGCTCATTTGGGATAGCCTCATCGCTGTTGAAAGAGAACTATGCTTCCAGTGGGATCTTAGAGGTGGGGATCCAGACATTACCTGAAATGTTCTCTGTGCTCTAAACTAAAATCCTAGCTTTCATTTATGATGACCTCATGGCAGGGGTGTATTCAATTAAAAAAAAAAAAAAAAAGCTGTACCTTTTGACAGAAATGTTTTAGGAGAAGCTTTAGCAGTGTTCTTTTTGGCTGCCATAGCTTGAGAGAGTAGTCTTTAGGATAAGAGTGTTTGAAAAAGCTGTAGTGAATAATCTCTGTTCTTCAAAGATGAAATATTGCTGCATATAGAGGCATTGGTGAGCAGTCCCAACAGTAGGTGATAACATGATATGGAGGAGAAGGCTATTTGTGGGTTTTGGTTGTTTTGGTGTGTTGTTTTTGATTTAATTAAAGGTGAATACTGTGGATAGAAACACTTTTTTCTTTCATGCTAAAGTCTTCATAGCTTTTTAAAAATTATTAAGTGTATATATTTAAAACAAGTAAAACTACTGTCTTCCTGCCTTGAATAAGCTGTAGGGACTTGTCAGGTGATTCCTTTGCAATAGGCTTGCCTTCTACAGGATATCTTATATTGGCTTGAAATTGTTGCAGAGTAAAATCTAAGTCCTTAAACCAGATATCTTGCTAAATAATTAACTTTACTTTTTAATGTAAGCATCTTCACTGCAACATGAACTTATTGCCTTTGGTTTCTAGCCTTTGGAAAGTAGATTAAAAAAGCCCTTTATTGCCAGAATTCTTTCCCTCAGGTAGACAGGTAATGCAGTCAAATCTACTGCTTTCATCCATCTTTTGATTAAACTACATAGATTGAGCTTTAGTCTTTACCTTCATCTTGCTAATTCAGTGTCTGGTGGAATGACACATCTCTTTTCTAATTTGAATCCCTAGCATAGGAGTTCAATTTTCTGTTTAATTGTATGGGATTTCTATTCTGGGGGTTGGTTGGTTTTTGGTTGGTTGGTTGGTTTGGTTTTTGTTTTGATTTCTTTTGTTTTGTTTGTTTGTTTTCTTTTTTTTTCAATCCTCCTTTGCTTGAACAATTTTCCTTCACAGGGCTATTTGTTTCATTTCAAGATTAATTCAAAATATTTCCTGAACACTGACCCATTGTAGCAGCAAGTTAGTTAGTCACAGCTCAAAAAATCACAACCATGAAAGTACCGTAATTGATGAACTATAAGAATTTTTAACTTAGATTTATTCAGCACCTTCTGTGAATATTTCTTATATAAATATTTACAAAATGCACATAAATTCCCCAAAGCTTCAATAGGAAACTGAATTAAAATGCCTGCTTAACTTTTTAATAGGATGCTTAAGTGTTTGGCTGGATATTGCTAAAATGAGCTTAAATTTCCATATCACCTGACTCACCCGTACAGGTACATTTTTGCACCCACTGCAAGGATCTGATGTGAAAGAGAGTTTTCTTTCATGCTGCTTTCAATGAACAAAATGAAGGGTAATCAGTTGATTATGAAAATAGCAAAACAACTGAGGGAAATGTATATATGAAAGAATGAGAAATATCAATACAAGGCACAGCTAGCAGCATGGACTTAGAGGGAGAAATTAAATTAAGCCTGGCTGCTTTCTCCTAAAATTACTAAAGTAGATCAGGGTGATGATGTACCTTCAGAGCTATGGGAGACTAAGTGAGAAGATGAACAGAGAATTTATTTGAAAATGAGCTTTAAATGGTATGGCTAGAGCTTAACAATGGTATTGCACATGAAGACCTCAAAAAAAGTGTGGTGAAAAAGCACTGAAACCAGTCTTGGATCTCATCGAGTAATGGGGTTTTGGTCCCATCTCTCAGCAACAGTGCAGGTCATGGTGTCTGCATCCATCTGAAGGGCATTACAAGGCTTGCCACAGAGTTTTCTGAACTCCATTTGTAATGAGTTGAAACAATGCAAAGGATTAAAATATATTTTGCATTTTCAATGCATTTGGATTTTATTTGTTTCATAAGAATTGCAATGAAAAAGCACAGCTGGTATAATGCAAAAGAATAATTCAAAGAGGTTTTATCTTTTTTTTTTTTTTTTAGCTTTATAAGAATATATATGAAAATGTTAAGTTTTATGTAGAACTGAGAAGTTTCTCTCAATATATCTGTTTTCCAGGTGAACACATTACAATTTAAAAATTAAACAATACTTAAATCCTATTGATAAATCAAATATAACAAACTAGTAAGTTATCTTTTCATGTTCTTTGTGTTTGTCATTAACAGCTTCACACATGCTAATTCATACCAAGCCATGGTAAGTACATTTTAACAAGTTTCTAAAAAATTACCTGCAACACTGGTGAATGAAGTAATAGTGTAATATGTACAGCTTATGTAATCACTGAAAATCACAGTGCAAAAGGGGATTAAATTAGGTATCATTTATTGTAGCTATCATTTGGAATACATTCATTTATTGAATTAAATTACCCCTTTATTCCCTTTTAATATGTTTCCAAAGATGATACAGCTACTCAAGGGCAATTTAGACATATGTTTCATAACAAATCATCAAATTACAGCATTTTTCCAGTGTTTTGGGCATGTAAATATTCAGTCAGTTTTGTGGGGTTTTTTTCACTGCGAGATTGGCCTGGGTCAAAATTTAGACACTGGAATGGACTGCCTAGGAAGGTAGTGGAGTCGCCATCCCTGGAGGTGTTTAAGGAAAGATTGCATGTGGTGCTTAGTGACATGGTCTATAGAGAACTTATTGTGTGGCCTTTCAGTACTTAAAGGGGCCTGTCAGAAAGATGGGGACAGACTTTTTAGAAGGGCCTGTTGTAATTAAACAAGGAGTGGTGCTTTTAAACAAAAAGATGGTTGTGAGACCCCAGCCCAGGTTGCCCAGAAAAGTGGTAGATGCCCCATCCTGTTCCAGGTGAGGTTGGTCAGAGTTCTGAGCAACCTGCTGTAGTTGCAGATGTCCCTGCTCACTACAGGGAGGTTGGACTAGATGACCTTGAACGGTCCCTTCCAACACAAACAATTCTGTGATTCTATGATTCTTTGATTCTGTGATTCTGTGAAAATGGTCCTGCCATTTGAGCAGTCCATCTCAGAAACACAAACTGCTGCAGAAGAAGGAGACAGGGCACAAGAGCTCTAGGACTCTACTTTCTCTGCAACTGTCTGCCACCCATGGTTTGGAATAGGTGGAATACTTCAGGGTCAAGTTAATGCACATATAGAAAGAGATATATTTAGATAAGCTCGAAGAAACATTCATGACCTTTGTAAGGCACTCATCAAAGCCACCTAGTGTAAAGCTAATATGCTGAACAAAGAGAATAAAATCAGGCTTCCTCAGAAACTTGTACTGTTGCTCTGTAAGAACTCCAGTACATGGATACTGAATGGTAATTTTAGGGCCTCTCAACAACACAATCAGAAGCTCAGAGTCTTTGAGTGGAAGAAGAAGTTTTGCAGGTTCTGACTGTTACAAAATCCCAGCATGGTGGGGGTTGCAATGGACCTCTGGAGATCATCTCATCCAGCCCCCCCCAGCTCCAACAGGGTCACAAAGAGCAGGGTGCCCAGGATCACATTGTCAAAGGGGGTCTGGAATCTTTCCAGAGAAGGAGATTCCACAACTTCTGTCTGAGCAGCCTCGACCAGTCTCCATCACCCTCACAGGAAATAAGTTTTTCCTTATTCTTGGAGTGAAAATTTAAATTTAAATAACATCATCCAGTACTGCTTCCCCTTTATATGTTAGATCCAGCTGTCAGTTGACCTGCTGCACTACAACAGTGTTCTTCTAGACTTAACATTCAGGCAACAGCAGCTCCTCAAGGAACTGATTATAGAGCAATAAAATGATGGCATTCACTCAGTCTATGGGTTTCTTGTTGATCAGGTTTTAAAGCACTTCCTTTATCCCAGGGTCAGGAGGTTCAAGTCTCATCACTTTTGAGAGAGGTCATCAGTGTCTAAAGTCCTTTGCTGGGAGTTCATGATACAGAAATGACATTTAGAAATTAAAGGGGATGTCTAAATCCACTTCTTAACCTGTTTGCTTTCTCAGGGACACAATGTGAGGAAGGCTGCTTGGTAAAAAGTTTTTTCAGCCTGTGCAGTTTTCTTATTTTCTCCACATGTACTGCATTATAACTCAAGGGTCTGGTGTTTTGGTCAACTGAATACATGCTATATTCTTTGAAGGCTTGCTAGGCATCAGTCATTAATTGTATTTAGTCTTCTTATTGCAGTACATACTCTTTTCTTTGGCTTTGAGCAGGCAAAAACCTTGCACTCTTGAAGTGTAAATATTACTGATATGTTCACCTATAACCTTTTTGTACTTTCTCATCCTGGCAGTTAGGAACCTACAAAATAAAGAAAACTGCCTTCCCCTTTATAAGGGAGACAGGGCACTTTCCTAATGCAGTTCTATCCTTAGCCCCTTTCTTTGTCTTGCTCCCAGATTACAAAAAAAATCCCCCTTCTGTTATTTGAATATGGATAAATGGACTTTGCATTAGGAAGGGTTGTTTATTGAAGAAAAGAAAAAAAAAAGAAAACTGCAGTAAATAGGTGGTATAGGCAGTCATAAGAAATGGTCAGTGAAGAGTAACAATTCAGTCTCATCAGACTGGGATTGTGGTGAAATCCATTAATCCCATTAATTAATACCATGGCCACTGGCATCTTTATGAATACCAAATACCATATGAATGCCATATGAATTCAAATATGAATGATACCCCTTTATGAAAAGATGTATTACTGAACTTCAGTGCAAATTCTTCTATCAATACATAAGGATTTTGTGTGTGTGTGTATTTTGCATCTGTTTTTTTTTCCCTACTTGAATAAACAAAGAGAACATCAACACAGAATTCAGTATTTACCAGTTAAAATCAAAGTGCTGGTAGCATAGCCTGGAGCTCACTGGTATTCTTCTGTTGCCCTTCTGAAATGACACAGAAATTTCAGATCATTTTAGTGCACAAGCATCTTTGAAGAAGTATTAAAAATTAGAGCCAGTTAGAAGGGAGAAGGAATGTTAAGGCAGATAAAATTTGAAGATGGACATGACATACTGGGAGAAGGAGATTGGTCTGGTATTCCTATGCATCTGAAAAGTAATTTACAAAGTTATTTTGTTCGTATGAAACAGTAGAGATTGTGAGGTGCTGAGATACTAATAGTCTGGGCTGTGATAGTTGGCATGGGGAAATTTGCACTACTGCAGTCTGTGATATAATGGGAGAAATTTTTTATCTAGAAAATTGTAATTTGTAATGAAATATGCATCTCAGATAGAAAAAAATGAGACTAAATGCATCTTACACTTTTCACCAGCACTAAAAGCTTATTTAAAAATAATTTTGAAAAATTCATTTTGAGAAAAGATTAAAGATCAACTCAAGCACTTTTACAGAGGCTAAGGTACTTCACTCTGTAGCAATATTACCTCACACAGACAGACATTCAGGAAGGAAGTTAAATACATTGGGATCAACAGAGCGTTAACACACCAACAGAGCCACAAAATTATGTTGTTAAAATGACAGCTAAAATGGAAACTAGTAAGTTACCAGTTACAATCATGCTCATCTTCTACTCTTGCTAAAACCTTAATTACAAGCATGAAACACTAGCTTTTTAATGCCTATTTAAAAGATAACTTTTTCTTTTCATTTGATTTCCTTTGGACTGCATAACATAAATATTTTGTTAAGTATATCTTCTGGGAAGTACCTTAATATTTTCTTGCTACTATTCCCTTCATTATACATCTAGTGCAGTATGAGTGGTTGTCACTCTGCTTGGGTCCCCAGGACCTTGTTTAGGACCTTTATCCTACACAGTATTATACTGTACTATCAATAATGTACAGGAGTTTTGCTCTACTATGTGTTTGACCCTATACATATTATATTCTGTATAACATATGAGAACCCTGCCTTGTGAAATAGCAAAAATATGCCAATGTTTCCATTTGGAAATCGCCAACCTGAAGCAAAACCGTCCATTTTTAATTTCCTGGTTCTTTTATGCAGAAAGAATGGGAGGAAAATGTATCTTTTCCTGTAAAAAATACTACATTGTGGAAACTGCATTTTCAGTTGAAATGTTACCTGCTACCTAGGTGCTGAAATCAGATGGGTTATCTGACTGACAGTTGTCTAACTGAACTCAAGGACATGACAAGGAGCAGAAAAGCAGCCTAACCAGGAAAACTTGAGTGACTGGCTGGGTGATTCTGAGGGATATTCAAGAAGAAGGATTTATCTGTGGTCCTGATGTGGGTGAGAACGTAGACATGAGCCAGTACCTTGCACTCGCAGCCCAGAAACCAATGTCACACTGTGCTGCATCCCCAGCAGCGTAGGCAGTAGGTTGAGGGAGGGGATTCTGCCCCTCTGCTCTGCTCTGAGGAGACACCCACTGCAGTGTTGGGTCCAGCTCTGGAATCCTCAGCACAGGAGAGACAGGGACCTGTTGGAGTGGTGCCAGAAGAGGCCACAGCAATGATGAGAGGGCTGGAACCCCTCTGCTGTGAGGCCAGGCTGAGAGAGTTGGGGTTGTTCATCCTGGAGAAGAGAAGGCTCTGGGAGACCTTCTTGTGGCCTTTCAGTATTTCCAGGGTCCTGTGAGAAAGATGGGGACAGATATTTTAGCAGGACAAGGGGTGATGGTTTTAAACTAAAAGAGGGAGCTTTAGATTGGAGAGAAGGAAGAAAATTTTTATGCTGAGGGTGGTGAGACTCTGGCCCAGGTTATCCAGAGAGGTGGTAACATAATCACAGAATTGTCATGGTTGGAAAAGACCTCTAAGATTACAGGGTCCAACTGTCAACAAAAACAAACAAACAAAAATTATCAAAACCCCAAAATAAACAAACAAAAATAAAACAAAACAACAAACACACACACACAAAATTCCTCACTATATCCACTACAGAATATCCGTAAGTGTTTCATCTACATGGTTTTGAATACCTTCAGGGATGGTGACTCCACCATGTCCCTGGGCAGTCTGTTCCAGTGCCTGACTACACTTTCAGTAAAGAAATTCTTCCTAATATCTGATCTAAACCTCTCCTAGTGCGGCTTCAGGCCATTTCCCCTAGTCCTGTCATTATTTACTTAAAAGAGGAGGCCAGACGCACCTCACTACAACTTCCTTTCAGGGAGTTGTAGAGAGCGATAAGGGCTCCCCACAGCCTCCTCTTCTCTAGACTAAACAATCCCAATTCACTCAGCGTCTCCTCACAGGCCTTGTACTCCAGAGCCCTCAACCATCTTGGCTGCCTTTCTCTGAACTTGCTCCAGCAACTCAGCATCTTTCATGTAGCGAGGAGCCCATAACTGTACACAGTACTTGAGGTGTGGTCTCACCAGTGCCAAGTACAGGGGCATGATCACTTCCCTTCTCCTGCTGGCCACTTTATTTCTGATATAGGCCAGGATGCCGTTGGCCTTCTTGGCCACCTGGGCATACTTCTGGCTCATATTCAGCTGGGTGTCAGTGAGCACCCCCAGGTCCTTTTTTGCCAGGCAGCTTACCAGCCACTCATCCCCAAGCCTGTAGTATCGCCTGGGGTTGTTGTGACTGAAATGCAAGACCTGGCACTTGGCCTTGTTAAACCTCATACTATAGGCCTTGGTCCATCGATTCAACCTGTCCAGATCCCTCTGCAAAGCCTTCCTACCCTCAAGAAGATCAACATTCCCACCCAATTTGGTGTCGTCAGCAAACCTCCTGAGGAAGAACAAAATCCCTCATTTAGATTGTCGATAAAGATATTGAACAAGACCAGCCCCAAAATTGAGCCCTGTGGGACACCACTGGTAACCAGCCACCAAATGGATTTAACTTGTTTACTACAATTCTCCAGGCCCAGCTAGCCATCCAGTTCTTAACCCAATAAAGACTATACTTGTCTATGCTAGGAGCCACCGGCTTCTCTAGGAGAATGGTCAATTCCCCATCCCTGGAAACATTCCAGGTGAAGTTGGCCAGGGCTCTGAGCAACCTGCTCTAGTTGCAGATGTCCCCGGTCCCTGCAGGGGGTTTGAACTAAATGAGCTTGAAAGGTCCTTTTCAACCCAAACCGTTCCATGAGTTTCTGATTCTATGATATGCATATATATAAGCATATATATGCATACAATATATACACATATATACACTAACACAGATATGTATTGCCTCAGGTGAATACACTTTTCTATGTGTGTCACTGCTGCTGTGAATAGATCTAATTTTTTTTTTTTCTATCTTGCAACATTATTTGTAGTATATTTTCTCATAATGCTTTCTGTTAGCAATAATGCAAAACCAAAAAGCTGTAATATTTTCTGATAAATGAGGAACAACTGTTGGAGATGGCTGGAAGCGTTATCATGAAGGTGTTTGTTGAGGTATGTAATCTATTCCTTAAATGGCTGAGGCACTTCAGGCACAGACATTTTCAGACAGAGAGAACATAACTTATCCTTACATCTTGTAATTAAGTTACCTCCAAAGAGATCACCAAAGAATCAGAATCATAGAATTATTTGGGTTGGAAGTAAACTTAAAAGATCATCTCGTTCCAACCCCAACTGCCATGGGCAGGGACACCTCCCACTTGACTAGGTTGCTCAGAGCCCCACCCAACCTGGTCTTGAATATTTCCAGTGATGGAGTGTCCACAACTTCCTGGGATAACTGTTTCAGTGTCTTAACACCCTCACAGTGAAGAACTTCTCTCTGATTTTTAGTCTAAAACTACCCTCTTCCAGTTTGAAGCCATTAACCCTTGTCATGTCACTACAAGCCCTTGTAAAAAGAACCTCCCCATCTCTCTGGCAGGTCCCTTGAAGTACTGAAAGGCCACAAGAAGGTCTCCCTGGAGCCTTCTCTTGTCCAGGCAGAACAACCCCAACTCTCTCATCTTGTCCTTACAGCAGAGGGGTTCCACCCCCCTCAATCATCTTCATAGCTCTTCTCTGGCCCCACTCCAACAGGTCCATGAAATGAAAGATGTGTATTCTTCTCTGAGAGTCATGCAGGTTCTCAGTTATGCTCAGAAGTTCACCTCTCTCTGTGAACTCTGACTGGTTTGGTAGAAAATCTGGTTGCAACAGAGTGTAGCAGTTGTTTTTCTGAGCACCTGCCTTCTCATTGGCTCCTGAATGGTCAGTCATGCTTTACACCATTTGTGTGCCACCTGACTCCAGGGGTGAACAGCATCACATCAGTGTGCAATTGCCCACAACAATAGTGTTGTTCTTCTTCTCTGTTAGTGCTTTCAGCTTCATGCTCCCTTTCTGATCATGGCTATGCACCAGCCTCTCTCTGTCATTGGCCCTATGGTATCATATTATTAAATTATTCATATTATTGTGCTGTTGCAGGAGTTAAACCAGACTGTTGTACAGAGAAATTCCTAATTGTAGCTGAAATGTGATGAGCGAATGCAAAAGGAAAATCAAACACATGCAGAGAATGAAATAAATACAGCCAGCCCGACTGTGAAAACACTGTAAAATACAGCCAACCTCTAAATCGTTTGTAAGTATACTGATTAAATAAGCATTTAATGTACATGATTTCACTTAGTCCAATGCTTTATGGTATAATTATATCATGTTCTTCCCACTTCCAACTGGGACAACTGAGAATTTATACAGTAATTAAATGAACCCTTAAATAGCTTTTGTTGTTGTTGTTGTTTTTTAAATAAATATGTATATGTCCTTGATCATCAGGCAATTTCCTTAATCCACCCCCTTTCAGCAGAATTTATCCACTGAATTATTCTTTCTTGTTCTTTTATACCTGCTTCAAGATAAGAGTAGGTTGTCTCTGGAAGAAAAAAGATTGGTCATAACTGTGGCCCTAATTTAGAGACAGAGAGATGTTTTTGAATTCATGTTACTGCATTTGACAACTTCTCAGTTCCCTGCACCCCAGTAATAAAAAACCATTGGCAGAGACACTTAACAGCAAAAAAACTAAACTAAAATAAAAAAGTAATTAAGCAGGCAAATAAGGGAGCTGCAATTGAGTTAAATCCTTATTCTCATCTCAAAAATCTTTCCTAAGGGTAGCCTGTCAGCTCCTCATGATGCAGAGCAGGAGAATAAGGACATAGATCAGCCCTCTGGGAAAGAGCTTCAATTAGATGTTGCCATGAATTGAGGCAGCACATTGGCCTCTGAAACCTTTTCCAAATGGTAATGGGACGGAGAGGTCAATAAGAACAAGGAACTGGGAGGGAATGGCTATTAAAAAATGGTATGCAGCAAGAGGAAATGTTAACGAGTCAGAAATTGCTACCGATAGACATCAGATCTCTGTTTTGCTTCTGGAAAAGTAGAAAGGTCCCTTCTGAGGTCCCCAAGTGTAATGAGGGTATATAGAGACAAAAGGTGTGCTGTGAAAAATGAGATGCTGTTATACTATTGAAGATCATTTTGTAAGGTGCAGATATACAAGGCTCTTACTCAGAGTTGCCTTGCCAGCTTAGATTGTAGATCTTTAAAATATGCTTTCTAGTATGTCATTAGTTACTTGGGCTTACCCATTACAGAGTAGGAGGAGAGAGTCTCCAAATATCATACTGCATTTAAAGTTATTATCTGAGAAAGCAATACATGCCTTGCAAAGTTCATAACGAGCAGGATGTGAGCTGTGTTCACATTTGAAAGTTCTGCATTTTAAAAGCACATTTCTTTTGTTTGTTTCTTGTCAGCTCCCTTGTTTCCACACCATCCTTCCAGAGACAAAAGAACAAATGTCACCCTGTAAACAATGAGGGAACACAAAACCCACAGAAGTTGGCAGCCAGAGCTTTAGTATAAGTAAGAAGGTTTTCTTGTGACTGCAACTCAGAAATTCAAGGGCACATCAAAAGGGAGCAGAGTGTTTGCCATTAATGCTATTGACACTTATTTATTATACTTCCTCTGAAAGGAGGTTAATATTTCAAATAATAAGAATTAATGGGAGTGTCATTCCTCAGCTCAGTTATAAAGTGTGCTAAAATGGTCAACAGAGTTCTCATACATCATTGGCCGGGGAATGTGTGCTACACAGAGGCGAAAAGGAAAATTTCAAGAGCAGGTTTCTGTAGCAAATAATTCAGACATATGGATATTTGGTTGGTGACCTAATTCATTGACCGGGGTGTCAAGCATTTTATGTTGCACCTGGAGTAGAGACACAACACCCAAAAAATGGCATTTCACTGGAAGCAGGGGACAGAAGAAATACCATAGGCTGACAAAGTCTCTTTATTACTTTTTATTCTAGAGTTCACTAGATTCTTGTGACTCTGAGGACTTATATTTTCTTCAGTGTATTTTAAATGCCCTGTCCAGAAATGTATGATTATAATACTAATAAAGCTTCCCATGGATGGGTGAAACAAATGCTTTCAGTAAATGATTGAAAAATCGTGACTTTTCTGGAAGGATCCTGTACAGTTTGGAGGACATCTTCAAAAGCCAGCAATGCTTATGCTCAGCTTTAATTCACCTTTATAAAGCAGCTGCAAACATGTTATGCACCTTGAAATATATGGTTTGGGAATCTGACTACAACTGAAAAAGGTATGATTAAAATATCTAAGTTTTGTAGCTTATGGCATGCTCAGAGGAAATCTAGCACGTAGTTGTTAAAGCAGTTTTATTAAACTGCTTCTGAAATTGCTTAACCTTACTGTCAAAGTTTAGGGTCAAGGCCACGCACTAGACCTATGACACTCTCTGTTAACCCCTCTCCATCCCCAAAGAGGCAGATAAAAGGAATAAGGGAGAGAGACTTATCAGTTAGAAAAGAAAATCAGAACAGCTTTAATAAAAATAATAATAAAATGGAATATATAAAAATATATACAAAACCAATATTGAACACAAGGCCCCTGATGTCAATAACATCACCATCACCACTGATGCTGTGGAGCAGGCACTGGAGAAGTCCCATACTGGACCCAGTGAAAGATGGGAAACAGATTCAGAAGCTGGATTCTGGAACTGGATTCAGGAACACACAGATTGGGCAGAACGGACAGAGTCCTTCTCA
This sequence comes from Megaceryle torquata, assembly GCA_024611175.1. NCBI lineage: Eukaryota > Metazoa > Chordata > Aves > Coraciiformes > Cerylidae > Megaceryle > Megaceryle torquata. The sequence goes on from JANIJG010005956.1 coordinate 51,129, forward strand.
GATGCCAGCCATTGAAGAAGAAAGCATTTTCTTGACCCTCAGGATCTCTCAGCTTTATACTTAGCATACCGTACATGGGATAGAATTCCTCCTTGGTCAGTCTGGGGTCGTGTCTCCTGGCTGCTCCTCCCCACATGTGCTATGTCTTACTGCATCCTCAATGTGAGGCACAAGATTGAGCAGTGATGTTGGTCTGCACAGGAGAAAGGATCAGCAAGAGCCTTTCTGCACACCCCAGCCCTTGGTAGTTACTCTAAACATGGACCATTATCACTGCTGGGAGCAGACTATCTGCGAATATCTGTCATTAACTTCAGACAGTGCCGTCAGTTAGAAGAGTCTGAGCTGAAACCTAAAATCACTGAACAGAATCAGTTTTTTCTAACTCAAACAAGGACACTGCAAAACACAAATACCCAATGTTTGGAGATTTATTAACTACTTATGTTAAAAATTGAAACTGAAATATTATAAATGGAAGACTTTGCTTTATCACTTATAAATGGAAGACTTTGCTTTATCACATATTTAAACTTATGGATCACAGATTTGTGAAAGTGTTTATCCTTTAATGCATTTAAATTCCATTGGCTCTGAATTCTGAGATAGGGTGTATTGTAATGATTTATTCTTGCTAGGTATGTACTCTTCCTGACAGTCCTGGCAAAGAAAATACACATCAAGTAAGATAGCTGATATAGAATAAAAAGTACTCACAACAGAAAAAGCACATTCTCTCCTTTCCTTCTCCCGTCCTCTCCGGTCCCCTCCTCATTCCTATAGCTATTACCTAAACAACTTGAGAAGGGCTGGGAATTTTCTGGAACATCCATGGTCATCCCTGACCCACAGGAAACATGGGAGGCATTTGTATAACCAAGGTTAGAAATGCAGTGAATGAGATGAGACCTCCTTCTTCCTGTCCCAGAGACTGCAATATTTGGCAAGGCCCTTCTGTAATCGACTTACTTGAACAAAGTGCCTCCCATTGCCTACATATCCTTGACAGGATGTTTTGTGCGGAGGGGCGGTACATTGCTGAAGGCTGTATGAAGGTTCAGTCAAGCACAAGGTGTCCAATTCATGGATGTACTATTCATCCAGCAATAAGCATCTATCATTCACCTCTCAGATGGTAGGATATGAGATGGAAAAGACAGGAAAAGAAAAGTGAAAAAAAAAAAAAAGGAACTCAGAAAACTCAGAGAGAAGCATTTGGGGAAGGAGAGGGAAACACTCATCTGGTGGGTTTCAAACTCCTCTGTGAGAAATCAGTATACTGAAGGAGGGCATGAAAATGGTGCTCTGAAAATACAGTTTGAGCACCTAAACAGGAATCCCCTTCTGGGTGGCTATTTTTTGGCTGTTCTCACGTTAAGCCTAGAAAGACTAAGCACCCTCCTCCTTGCACTACTCTTGGAATTGTAAAATATTTCCAGCAGTGCAATATAAGACATGTACCCTGTTTATTTAAAAGTTGCTTTCTGTTAGTCTGCTAAAACCAAGTTTAAGACTGCTAATTTATGAAAGCAGGGAGATGTTTTTTTTACAACGTGCTAATTCACAACAACCTGTTAAGTTGCACCACAGGCTTCATTGTGTGCTTAGACACAAACTGCTGAAAGAAAATGTTCTAGCACATTTCATTTCTGTGTATTCAGTCACAATATATTTACAATTCTGTGGATTGCAAGGTGAATGTACACAAGTTTCCCGTCTGTATATAAGTAAGCACTTTGTGGTTTATTTCCCTGATGATTGAAAGTAAATGGATAGCAACATTACAATGCCGTAAATCATAATTTGTGCCTGGCTTCTTGGATCATCAATTTCAAAATATATCAGAACTTATTGTTATAGAATAAACAGTACTACTAAGTTTGAGTCTTTCTTGCTCCTGTGGGTGCTGGAAGTACTACAAAGTGCTCCAACAGTCAGTTGCCTCCCTTCAGAGGAGCTAATAAAGCAAGGTTCTTTCTCCCTGTTTCTGGGACTAAGCTAAATCCAATTGCATCTTTCCAATCAAATACAACTGCTGGTTAAACATCCTTTCTGATATGTGAAAGAAGTAAGAGAGTCAAATTCTTCATGTCTTATCAAATCCTGTTAAAATACAGGTGCCTTCAAGGTCTCTATTCTTATACCCTTACACGTATAGAAAATACCCATAAAAGCCAGAAACCAATTTCTGACATACAGTGTGGGCCCTCACCCTTTTAAATGGAATCAGTGTTAAGGAAAGTTCTTTTCTGTGTCATTTTAATTACTAAACCAAAAGCAACAAAAATTATAATCCAATTGATCTGCCTTTGTCATCTCCAAGTATTTGCATTACTGGCTTTCTTTTCAGTTTAAGTTAAATCAAGATCATCCCTGGTCAATCTTGTTGATATACACTGCTCTACTAATCATAGTTAATGAAAATTGCAGGGGTATCAAAATAATTTATAAGATACAGGGGAAAAAAAGAGCTCTTCTCACCAAGGACCAAGGACAAAACATGACATATCCAGGAGGCATTGACTAGACTGCAGACAAGACCAACAAATTTTTAAAGCTTATTTTGTCTCTGCAGGGTGCATAATAAATGAGCACAATTTAAAGTTTGTCAGATTCAAAGAAAGACGTGGGAAAACTTATTATATGCATAATATGTAGCACATAATACTTAGGAAATGCTCTCATAATATTGTTCATGTTATAATTTTGCACACTGTTTCTCAGAAGTATATTTTTTACAGGGAACAGTAAACCAATCAGGCTCCTATGAAGACAATGAAATTAGATCATCACAAACATTGATCCATCATATGTTAATTTCTCTTCAATATCTAAAGTGATAAATAGTCAATATGTTCAAAAACAGTTTTCTGCATTTATTTGAGATCTTTCCTGCAGTAACTCTCATTTCTTTGATATGTTTCCCAGTCAATCCAGGACATTTCTAGAGTGTGTAGTTTCTTGACAGAAGTGATAAACACAATGGGAGATGCTTTGCTGGTCCTGTTACAAGCAAGCAAGGAAGAACAGGTCAAAGATGAGAAGATTGAGTGTGGCAACCATGAGATGGTGTAGTTTTAAAAAACTAGAAGTGACCCAGCAGATTCACAGTCCTGAACTCCAGAAGACCATATTTCAGCTTGTTTGCAGGATCCAGTGGGAGACTGAGTAATGGACCCCAATAGAAACCAGTGATGAAGGCCATGGGGAAGACTGAGGCACTCAGTGCCTTATTGCCTAGGACTTCTGCAGAAACATCTGCCCTAAGGACTTGTAGACCCTGTGCCAAGGAGCAGAGTTCATGGGATGAAAGTGTACCCACGGACACAGAAGATAAACTTAGGACACGTGTAAGCAGACTGAACATGCACAAGTTCATCACCTGTAGGTGTTGAGGAAGCCGGCTGCTACTGCAAGGATGCTCTTTATCATCTCCATCACTTCTGTGATAATGGAAAGTGCATAAAATTGTCTGGAGAAAGAGGACTGGGAAAAGTACAAGCCTGTCATCTTCACCTCTTTCCCTGGGAAGGTTATGGAACACACCACCATCAAGTCTCCTTGTGTATCCATGCACACCAAGAACAATTCGAGACTGGTAAGAGACATCATGGATCTTTAAAGGGCAAACCAAACCTAACCTGATTGATTTCTATGGTGAAAAAAGTGGCTGTGTAGACAAGGGAAGAGCAGTAGGTGGTGTTTCCCTTGATTTTAGCAAGGTCCTTGACCAATTCTCCCATAAAATCCTTCTAGCTGAACTAGAGAGGCATGGATGGGGTAAGGGTGTGTGGTGGGCAGAAAATTGATTGGTCTCAAGGGGTGGTCATTGGTGATACAAAGTCCAGCCAGTGTGTAGACAGGTACGAGTGGTAACTCTCATGGATTGGTACTGGGTGATCAAGATGATAGGATAGAGCACATTTTCAGCAACTTTGTAGGCAATATCAAACTGGGATGTGCCCTAATACACTGTAGGGCCGGGCTGCTATCCCAAGGGACTGCAACAGCAGTGAGAAACGAGCCAGGAGAAACCTCATAATCCAGGGCAAAGCCCTCCTGTTTGTCAAAAGCCCATGCAAGAATACAGGCCCTAGGCCAAATGGCTGGAAAGAAGCTGTGCAGAGAAAGAAAAGACTTGAGGGGTCCTGGTGCAATATACACTAAATCAGCAGTGTGTCCTTGCAACAAGGAAGGCCAACCACCAGGGAGGGATCCTTCTTCTCAATCTGAGCCTTGTAAGACTCTGTCTGAAATGCTGTGTCCACTTCTGGGTCCTCATTGCAAGGCAAAAGAAAGACTTGGACATACTGGAGCAAACCCAGGGATAATTAGGGGGCTGGAACACATGACATATAAAGGTAAGCTGAGAGAACTTGGTCTTTTCAGACTGGGGAAGAGAAGGCTTAGGGAAGACCTTATTGCTATCCACAGCTGTCTAATGGGTAGGTGTAGGGAAGTCAGAGGCAGAGCTGTGCAGCAGTAAGAAAAGAGGCAACAGGCACAGGCTAGAACATGAAAAATCCTCATTAGTTTTAAGGAAAAATGCTTGCCATGTGGGTGGTCAAACACTGACACAGATTTCTCAGAGACTTTGTGTAATTTCAGTCCTTTGCCACAGCCAAAACTCCACTGGAAAAGGCCCCAAACAACCTTCTGTAACCATACCTGTTTTGACTGAGAGATTGGACTAGGTGACCTTTGGAGATCCCTTCCAACCTATAATATTACTCTCTGTCTCCAAGATATGGCAGCACACTCGGTAAGTGTTATCATTTTTCCAGATGGAGTAGAAAAGAAAGTAGAAGAGGGAAATTTGTCATAAGCCACATGTGTCTGGGTTACCAGTTCTTTGACATTACCTTTCAATCATTATCCAGAGGCCATTATTTCTGCTTGTCTGAGTACCCTTGATGTGTAGGAAAAAAAAAAAAATAAATAAAGTGTCTAAAATGTATTTCCAATGAGAAAATTTAATGATAGAATGTCTCCTCAAACTGTCCTTGTTCTCTTTTTTCCTGTGAAGTCTCAAACTTATTTTCTGTTTTAAAATCTCTATGACTTTGTCCAGCATGCATCCCAATTAGACAGAAGAATAAGCTGTATCTTTTCAAACTATCGCAAGATCTTAAAAAAAAAAAAAGACTGTCACCTTTTCTCCTTTCTTCTATGATTCAGAGCAATGGAGGAACTCTTGCGTAACAACTATAGTAAAGTCATGCCTTGATGAGAGAGGTCAGAGCCTTTGGAACAGAGAAGAAAAAAAATGCAGTAACTAGATCTATATCTGGGACAACAGCTGAAACAAGTATTCAAAGGGAAGGTAAGTTCATAAATATTTTCTAAGATTGATTAAGAACCTGAAAGTTACTAATTTTATTTAATATCCTGCCAACTTCTACCTGCCTTTTACTCTTCTAATCAACTGCCTTGTACCCAGGACAGATCGTCTGTTCTTGGAAAACATGCTAACCCTTTCAGCAGAACAAAAAGGAAAAGCTGAAGTTAAAAGCTCTTGTCCCTTGATCTGCACAAGTACCTTGAAATCTGTTGACATGTTTGGATTAGAGGGTAAATCTACAGCATGTTAAAACTACACATATGACATTTTTAATAAGAGTGTTTTGGGCAAACTGATTAACTCTGAGTCTTTGACTAATGGGGAGCTGGTGGCAAATTAGTCTCTTTAAACCTGTCAGAAATTATCAAAACTCTAAGCAGAAGTTCTTACAACTCTATTTTACTGTGATCCATGAATGAGTGTGGAACAGCCAGTGAGGCAACTGGTCTCATTTCAGCTGCTCAACTAATTTCTTTAAGATTAATTATCTATTTACCGGTAATTGTAAATATTCCAACAATTTGCTTCTACATACAGAGCCATCATCTCTCATCCTATGGATGGACAGAAGGACTTCTCTGAAGGTTTTTCAGAGGCTTTATGATCCCTTCACTAAACTTAAATATACCTATAATAAAGCCCATTGTGGGTTGTTATGACAGTGCATCCATGTAGAGCTCTGGTACTCCCACAGAAAGACAGTTTCTGACATGGAACATGGAGTTCACTCAGACAGAGCTATTATGACCATCTCTTCACTGCATCATATCCTAATGCATGATGGGCATATCCAAAGAAGCAGAACTTGCGCCCAGTGGAAAGTTAAAAGGTTTTATCCAGTCTTATACTTCCCTTATCTTATTATTTTCTGAGATTTTAAGAAGTTGACCATCTCTGTGTGAGTCTGATTCCTAGCATAGAATTTTTATTGGAGAATGGTAGGACATCCTCGAGACATAGGCTTACAGCTGTCTGCTACAATATCAGCAACAAAGGAACCACCAGGTTCATAAACCCCTTTATTTAAGGTGGGGTTTTTTTGTGGTTTTTGTGTTTTTGTTTTTTGTTTTTTTTAATGATGGGTAGGACAGAGCAGAGGTGAGGACATTGCACATTTTCAGATTTTCTAAATCTCTTGTCTCTTAACTACTTTACTGACACATGCAGTATCTGTATGAATAGCCCTCGCCTACAAAGCCTGTGAGAAAACAGCTCCAAGGGAATCTGCAGAGTGCTCAGATGAAAACCTATTTGCTAATGACCTACAAAACAAAAACAGCACGAAAGGAATTGTCCAAAATGTTTTGAGGCCAAGAATTATATTGCCTTGTAATGGCAATAATATGTACCTGTAGATAAATAAAACCCATGGTGACAAAACATGTACCTAAGAAACATTATCACCCCTCTCCTATGAGGCCAGGCTGAGACTTGAGGTTGTTCATCCTGAAGAGAAGTCTCCAGGGACACCCTGCTGTGGACTTCCAGTATCAGAAGGGGGACTACAAGAAATCCGGGAAGGGATTTTTTATAAGAACTTATAGTGACAAGATGAGGGGTAGCGGCTTCAAAAGGGAAGAGGGGAGATTTAGATTAGAAATAAGAAAGATGTTCTTCACTCTGAGCATCATAAGACAGTTTGCCAAGGGAAGTTGTGGATGCTTCACCACTGGATGTGTTCAAGACCAGGTTGGATGGGGCTTTGAGCGACCTGGTCTAGTGGGAGCTGTCCCTAAGTATGGCAGAAGGAGTTGGAACTAGATGATCTTTAAGGTCCCTTCCAACCCAAACCATTCTATGATTATTAATTTGAAATATTTTGTGTAATTAATAGCTCAGGAAAAAAAAAAATCAATTGCTCTCTATGTTGTTGAAGCAAGGGGATTGAGAACTCTGTTGCTTATGTCAAATACAGAGTTTAATAGAGTTTCACATGACATTCATGCTATTTCCCACCATCCTACTTCAAGAAATAATGGGAATATTCTGACAGGTTCTAATCTTTAAAATGCAAATAAACTTAAGATAAAGCTCAATCCCTCATGTTTTAATTATTGATTTCATATGTTTATTAAATTCACTGAGAAATAATGTTGAGGTTTCCATGGTACCCATTCCCATGAAAATGATATGCTGATCACAGAGTAATTATACATGTGAATAAAAATTAATAAAATTAATTCCCAATGTACTAAAGTTCAAGCTTGTTTTGGACTTCTTGCAGCTGCTTCACCTTGCAATAAAAATGAGCATAGAAAAGAGGCCATCACACTGTTTATTCTAGTATATTGTCAAGTGCTTTTTTCTAGTCTTGTATTTTTGTATGCATGTACAGACTTGGATAAACACAAGCAACATTAACACATGCCTCATGTCTTCTTAAAAGCATGCAAGTACTAAGCTCTAGGTGCCTTTACCACTATCAAACTCATCCATCAATCATATTTTTGCCCTGTGAAGTGCCTTCATACTGAGATGAATCCATGAGGAGGTGGAGGGGGCTCACAAGTGTGTAAACTGTTTTTTAAATTGTACTCATATCTGTGCTTAAACAGCTGGTAGCTCTCCCCTGAAAGTACCACAGCACAGAGAAATGCCCCCCTCCACCCTTTATTTCTCTTCTTTTCATACATAGCAGTTTCTCACAGACAAAATGTGTTTTAGAGAGTGCATATATATAAATTATTTTACCCTTTATGGAAAGAATATCTAGCCATAGTTCATTTTATAAGGTAGTAGAAAATCACATTAAAGAGTGACACAAAAACACAATGCAATTTTGCAGAGAATAATAGCTAAAAGAAACATTAAGGCAATGTGTCCCTTTCTTGGTTTTCTTTTCAGTAACTCATCAACTTCACAACGACTGGCAAAAATACAGAAAGCATTTTTGTATTCTTCAAAGTGGTGGAAGAAAAACTATATCTGTAGAAATACAGAAATTGAAATTAGGAACACAAATTGCACAGTTGTTGGTATTTTGCAGATAGACTAATTTTTTTAAAATTTTTCCTTGAATTAGTGTCAACAGTTTCTGTTGCCAAAAATACTTTAATCCTTTAAAAACACATATGAAAAAAAGGACATGGTTTGAATTTAAAATGTGTTGCTAAAAATACCAGCTGTAGGTAAAACCATGTGTCCGCATATATCAGCGAATGTATTTTCATATCTCATCACTGCCATGTGTAACCTAACATATCCTTTTCCTCTGTAACCAAAGTTTTTATAGTTGCTGTAAGGAACATGTGACAAAAATGCTTTGGGAATTGGAGGAGAGAGATGCCGTCCATGAGACAGTTGTTGTCTGTCTATGTTACAGAAGTGTTTGCAGTATAGTAGGTAGAAATGTGTAAACACAGCTGATATAGCTGGAAGAGATTTCACATTGTGCTTCTCAATCTGTAAAATAAATCTGCTGTTATGTGTTTGGCGTACCTTGTGCTATCTTACATCTGTAGCTCTAAGATTAGAAAACACACCATTATGGAGTGATTGCTTTTCTGCTAGGGAGATTGGCTAGAAATTGCCAAGAAGGCTGAAGGATGGAAAGAGGAGATTCTTTTATACACACACACACACAGAAGGAAAAAAAAAAAATGTTATAGTGTAAAATTCTGCTGGAGTGCATAAATTGGTAAATTCTTGTACTGCTTTATTGGTACAAATGGCTGTTGTCTACCTTAATACACCAATAAGTATACCAATAAGTCTGATATAACTAGTCTCTTCTTAAACTGACGTAAACAACTGGAATATGCTGTCTTGCTCCTGCAGACTGTGATTAAATTGCCTTTTTAAGATATTTATGTATGTCTGCATGGGAGAAAAATAAGAACAAGAAAAAAGAATTAAAGAAGTGTTCCCACCCACTCCCTTTCGTCCTGTTATTTGCAAGGGAAGTTAAGGATGGAAAACTGCATTTCGAGGGAAGTTTTCCTCTCCCAGTACTCTGCTCTAATGAGTATACTTCTGGAGTACTGCCTCCAGTTTTGAGCCCCTCCAGTTCAAGAGAGACAGGTAACTACTGGAGAGAGTCCAGTGGAGGTTACAAAGGTGCTGAGGGGACTGGAACACCTCTGTGTTGCAGAAAGGCTGAGAGACCTAAGGCTGTTTTACCTGGAAAAGAGAAGCATGAGAGGGGATCTGATCAATGGTGATCAATAGCTAAAAGGGCAGGGACTGAGAGAATTGGGCCAGACTATTTTCAGTGGTGCCCAGTGACAGGACAAGGGGCAACAGGCACAAACTGGAACCCAGGAGGTTCCATCTGATCAGGAAATAAAACTTTCCTGTGTGGGTGGCAGAGTGTGGCCCAGTCTGCCCAGAGAGGTTGTGGAGTCTCCTTCTCTAGAAAGATTCCAAACCTGTCTGGACAATGCGATCCTGGATCCCCTGCTCTGGGTGACCCTGCTGGAGCTGGGTGACTGGACCAGATAATCTCCAGACATCCCTTCCAAACTCCACCATGCTGGGATTCTATGATTCTGTTATTTTTCTGAATGTAAAAGCAATCCTGATTCTTTAAACAGCTCATGGATATTTCTTTTTAATAGAATCTTACATTATTCTCCCATTTTCATTTGAGATATCCTGTGTGCATGTGTATACATATTTAGGTATGTGCAAAATCTACCAAGGAAAAGCTATCTATAAATAAAATGTGTATGTAGGAGCCATGCACAGTAAATATGTACCTTTTACTCACTCTGAGTTTACTTATTGCTGTAGTCTGATAAATGGCAATCCATTAATATTTATTAAAATTTTCATGTGGCTTTTCATTTGCAATTTCCACAATTTAACCCTACCTGTCCTTCAAAATACATGGATGATGTCAAACACCTATGAAGCTTATTCTTCCTGCAATACTATTGCAATTTTTGTGGTGGAGACATCTTCCCACTTTGTAAAAGGATAATAAAGTCAACCTACTATGACTGAGAGTTTAAATATCTGTGTCACTGAGATACATCTGCCTGAATGATGTAGTTTGCTGGACTTAAGCATGGCTGGACTACTCACTGTAAAGATGCAAGTTGTTTGGAGCATGCCAAAACCCATGAGTTTGTATAGGATAGTAGTTTGGGAATCTAGGGAATATGGAAGCTTTAGACAGGCAGGGATATGAAACATCTCCACTTTTCACTTTCCAGAATTGAACTAGATACCTTTCTATGTCTGTGACCAAAGCTGTGTCCAGGTTTGGATAAAGGGGTCCAGTTTCATGCCCCAGAGGAGACTTCCATCACCAGCTGTATTTGTGGAATGATCCTGAGGTCCAAGCCTTGCAGCATCTAATCGCTGCAATTGCTGATTGCCACGCTGTTGTGGCACCTCTGTGAAGGGCATGCTTCCATCTTCTCATCCACTCCCATCAGACAGGGTGGCTGCTATGAGTTCCTCTGAAGCCTTCCCTGCCCCATGCTGACCAAGGTCTGCTACCACGGTCTCTCTGTCCAGGGCTAGTTCTCCGTCCTCAGCTAATCCATGGACCTAATTGACCTTGCTCCAGTTGGTCACTGTCCAAGACTGGAGACAGCATCTGGATGTGTCCTGTTGAGTACTGGAGAGAGGGTTAATTACCACCTTCCAGAAAAAAATTCTGGATGAACATATAATTAGATTTAATTGTATTTATTTAATTTAATTGTTTTTATTTATCATCAAATTCTGTATGATTTAAGGTTTTCTTAAAAATCATATTTTTTTAGATCCCAGAAATACTTTATAAATGTTGTCTCATAAGAAATTTCTAACTTTTACATTCCCTTTCCATGATACATAGACCTGAAGCACTTAATTAACTTCTAGAATGGGCAGTTAGGCCTCTTTGGAAAATATTATCCCAGTTTATATTAGGATTAATAACATCCTCATTGCAAATATCTCAGTGCTTGAATGGTTATATCCTGAATATTTAAAATATGAAAGCAGGCTGCTCTCATGTTCCAGTTCAGACATAGATGAGGTCTTACAAAAATAGGCACTTGTGTATTTTCTCCACCATTTCAAGAGGATAGAATGCTGGAATTTTAGTCCCCCGTGGAAACACAGACGTGTTTAGTAAAAAGGCCATACACGTTTGAATGACAATTGCCTCGTTCACTGACAAAGCCTCTGTGTGTGAATAATGCTGGTATAGAAACAAAAATCTTCCTTGTGGCCATAATCAGCAAAATAAGTTGCATTTCTTTTTATTTACCTTCCTCTCCTTCAATCTATTAGAAGCCCAAAGATTCTGAACTGTGGTTTGTGTTAGGCTGGACTTGATGATCTTGGAGGTCTATTCCAGACTCAGAAATTCTGTGATACTGTGAATGTACATTTTCACTGGGTACTTCTCACCTACAGCTTGAAACCCCATCTTCTTAGTGTAAAGAATCATAGAATCCCAGCATGGTGGGGTTTGGAAGGGACATCTGGAGATCATCTGGTCCAATCACCCAGCTCCAGCAGAGTCACCCAGAGCAGGGGATCCAGGATCATTGGCTTTTTTTGTTTGTTTGTTTTTAATGAATGGATCTAGGTAACGCAAGAAGAAAAAAAATCCTTCCTTTATTTGCCAAGTAGCTTACTTTTGTTTCAACAAGAAGTTGAGACAGTACTAAATAATCAGGAAATATGTTTTATGTGGGGACAATTCACCAGAACCTATTAAAAAAAACTAGCCTTCTGCACTGCACATCAAGTTACATAGCAACAGATTTTTACAGGGAAAAAAAAAAAATTAACCCCGCATCATTAGCTAATAGACAAAACTTTGACAAAGTCACAATAAAGATGGATTACGAAGTACTAAGACCACAGACCCACAGACTCAAGAAGTCACTGGTCCTTAGTAGGAAGTTTCAGAAGGACACTGCCAGCACCAGCAGTTTCATGATATTAATCCTTCATTTCCTTGTCTTTCTTATACAGGAGACAAAGAATATTCTTTCGGGCACTGTGGTGAATAACTTAACAATCATAGTCCTTGTCAGAGGGATTGATTTATGTTGTTTCATTTCACCTATAAAAATAAATAGATTTTAATTAGGCATCCTCAGAATCTGCTTCAGAAGCTGCTTACACATTATCAAATAAATACATAAATATTTCTATTATTAAATTAAACTCTCAGCTCGTAACAATAAAATCCACTTTATTATGCCTCAAAACCAGTTTTCTCATAAACCTTCACCTTTTGTCTTAGAACTTCTGAAACTCAGCCAAGGAGTACCAAGGTCTTTTGGGAAAGCAGGAGAAATACAACATAATGACCTTGCAATTTCCACACTCTCAGATAAGCTACCCCTTGAAAAATGCTGTGCTGAAGTGAATAAAGCAGATGGAGAAAAACACCGATGTCCAACATAATACTGGCTACACTCCTATAGTCAAAAC
>JANIJG010005956.1:75599-113082 GCA_024611175.1 Megaceryle torquata
AGACATTCTCGCCACGAGCAACGTAGTCTCTCCTCCCCCCCCCCCCCCCCCCCCCCCCCCGTTGGCTGAGTAAAGTTTCAAAACATGACTGTTCATCTGAATGTGTAATAAGGTAATATTGTAGGGAAATGAAGAGGGATAATACCTCTGCAACTGCTGTGCTTAACATGATGAAGGACAAGCTTTTATAAACTCTTTAAATAGCTATTCTGTAGGCATTTCTCCTGTCACTTTTCTTCTACTATGTGGAAAGTGTTAGATACAAATCCCTCCATCCATTCCCCCTCCCCCTTTTTATAAAAATACCCAACCCTTCATGTAGTTGCTGTAATACCTGGGTGAAGATACTGAAACATCCCACAGTTTTGGTAGCTTTTTACAGTGGGAAATTTATAGGATAATATCAGCTTTACTAATATCTTGGCGTTTGGGAATTCCTATTCATGTAGTCTTTCACAGACAGGAAAAGAAAATCTGTCCCAGACAAAATTTCTGCATGTTTGTAATTGCTTTAAGTCTTGAATGACTTGCAAAACTTCTGCACTAACCAGATGTAAGGTGGCATGTTCCAAAAAGGGTTTTGAGAGCTTCTTCAAAAGTTTTCTTGGAAGCTGGAAAGGCAGACAGCATTGAATCAAAGGCAAAATGTTCTTCCCCAATATCTCATCCCCCTCATCATGTCATCTCAATTTGACTTGCTGACCTAGTAGTAGGTAGATGGATGCATGCCTTTCTACTTCTTTTTGCTTGTTGGGTGTTTTGTTGTTTTGTGTTTGGTTGGAGGGGTTTTTTTTTTTGGTGGATCTTTGTTTTTCTTTCTTTGTTTTAAGATGTGTTTGGCTATTCTCAAAGAGTCTAAGTAGGTTGCCTTTAAACAAGGAAGCTGTTAACACTGAACACTCAGATGAAGTCCTGACTGCTGTGGATGTTTTTTAGAGTCAGTCTGGTAGTAAAGTCCAATGCTTGAAGAGAAATATCTGCCTTCCTGCAGCTCAAGATGGAGGTCATTTGTGATATGTGCTCATATATACAACAGGGAAGGAAGTATGGGGTTAAAATACTCCTTTCAACAGCCAACATTCTTTAGCGCATCTGTAGCTGCTATTACTGAATTGCACAATTTGGAGTGTAAAGTTCATTTCTTTACAGTCTAAAGTTCATTTCTTTACAGTCTAAGTCATTAATATAGAAAAAAAATAAATAAATCATTGAACCTTCATCCACCTCCACCAGCCTCTCTTCCCCCAAGGGTTTATACAATGTGTAAGCTATTTCAGTAATCAGATGAAGTAACGTACCCAGAATATGTATCCTCCTCCCTCAGACCCCTTAATGTTTTGAATATGCTCTTTCCTCCTCTCCTCCTTTTATCTCTTATTCTGCTCATTGATACACATATGTTTCTGAGGAGTAGTCTAAGTCTGATCTGTGATTTTCCCACTTTGCCAGTACATGAAGTTTTTTCCCCAGTAGGTATCTAACATTTGTTGTAACATATAAATACATTTTTTTTCTTTTTTCAGCTTCTCAGTCTGGTGGCTAAACAAACATGGTGTTAATCATCTGGACTGAGATCTGTACCAAAAGATGAACAGTGTAGGAAGAGATTTGTCTGAAGAACATGGGTAATAATCATTCCTTGTACTGTGTTCCAGTCAAAGGGCAGGATTCATATAATTGTTCATTATTTTTCTGCAGCACTGATGTTTTTATTTGAGGTCTACCCAGTTGAGACACTTAATAGTTGGGGAAGAGGCAATAGGTGCTTTCAGGTAATGATTTGTCTGATCTGCTTTAGATGTAGTAGATGCTAGGATGAGATGACTTGTGTTGTGAATACGTATTTTTCTCCACTGGCTGGAAAGGGAAACTAAGGTGACTCTTGCAGGTGGAGATATTGGTATTTGTTCTGATCCTTCCCAAACTGTTTAGGCTAGTCATTGAATTTAGCAAAATTTTTCTTTAACAAATGAAACACATATCAAGGAATGTCATGAGACATATTTTTGCATCTTCATAAAAGCATGAACAGAAAGTTTGTTAATACTTATGGTGTTTTTAGTAAAAATGTGGAAAGGGGAAATAAAACATTATAATGAAACTAGAAAATGTGGAACAATTTTCAGCTCATTTCCTGCCTCAGTGAGGCATTCTTGCCATGTGTCATGCCCGCTCATACCAAAAATTGGACTGCTCTTTTTTTTACTGCATGTGATTTGAATGTGCTTGCTTTAGCCAAAAGTAATCTAAAAAAATTAAGTTCTTTCACAACTCTTTTGCCAAATAAATTCAGAAGATCAACTAAAACAGGTAGTCATGGTGTAGGGAGTGAAGAAACTACAAGTTATTACAGAAATGGTATCTTTTATTCTGTTTTATTTTCTTGTGTGTTTACTGAGTACAGAGGAAAATGCTTTCAACCTAGTGAGAAGTCTGTTTCTGTAGGCAGTATGTGAAGAATGTGTGGCTGAAGGGATTTTTTTTTCTTCTCCTAGGGAATGGTAGGATGATATCAGAAGAGGAAGTGTTTTTAACAAGTTGAATAAAATGGGTATATGGAGAGGATTAATGAAGGCAAAGAGATTTATTCTTAATGGAGTTAAGCCAAGTGGTAATGGCTTGCAGTAACAAACTGTTGATGAACCTGAAAGGAAAAAATTCTGTGTAGAAGGGAAAAATTTGTTGTGAAAATATTTGATGTTAATGAAGTAGTGAATGCTTCATACAGAAATAATCCTGACCTGCTGCTTAGCTACTCTAATAAAATTAGTTATTAGTCACCCATCAGTAAGGCAGCTGTTTTCCTTTCTTTCACTTTAGGCATCAAGTTGAGAACAGCTTTTAAAGTTAATTGTTTTATGTAGCTTCAGCTGTGGTTTCTAGGTGTTCCATTGAGGTTTCTTTCTGAAGAGCTAAGAAAGAGGAACTTTCTGTTCCTCAGATTCTTTCTGCTGAAAACAATGATTCACCTTCATATATCTGAAACTTAAGGTCCATTGCCAAGGCTTCTGATCAGTTCTGATAGAATTTCTGTAATCTGTGGTAGAAATCCAGAGGGTGACATTGGGTTGCATCCCACTGATAGTAGGGAGTACTTAAAATGGCTATTCAAGTTTATCATAGCACTCTGAAAAATGTCAAGAGCAAATGTTACTCACGTGTTCTCTTGTCTTTGTGTAAATACATAAAGTAAAATATATATACAAATGCAAGTGTTGCTAATAGCACCAGTATATTGTGGTGTGATGCAAAGAGAAGAGTAAGTGCCAGAACCATAGTAATAAAACGTCAGAAACAGCAAGAGAAGGAAAATAGCGCTGATTCATTTGGTATACCTTTTACTATTGACTCTCATTTCTTAACTCGGTGCAAGCATTAAAAAATGTGACATACCAGATCTGTGGAAATGGGTAAGTACTTAAATGTATCATACAACATGGAGAGAAACTACAGGGTCTGAGCGTACATGTACTGAAAAGGATTAATTGATTACAGATCATGAATAAGATATTAATGTCAAAAATGGTCACCTTGATTAATTTCCTGCAAGATGTGATAGGCCTTTGATTAAAAGGGTTCTGTCATTCCTGATAAGATTGCAAATTATTTTCCCTGTTTGATGGTCATGTGTTGTGAATGAAGTCAGACAGGGGAACATCCTAGCTATTTTATTTTTCTGTTAAAATCTGTGAATCAGATTAATCAGGGTTTTTCATAATGACCATGACAGTAATGTAGAGTGATAGAGGGTACTTCTGTTTCCAAACAGCCAACTTTGTGTGGCTTACAACTTATGTGCCCTTGGTTTTAGTGGTGTTGAGGAAATCGTTCTTATTTGGACATCTTAAGTTCACTAAAATGTTGCTCAAACTAGGCCCTTTCTAAACCAGGTAGTTTAAATACTTTTGCATTTGTAGGTATCAAATTATTTGCAAGGAAGCTGAAGGAATTAGTACAAAGAAGTGGTCTATGAAGACTGAATTTTATTAAGAAATGGCTTTGTGTATTTATAGTCCCTTCCAATTACATCTAATACTATTGATGCACATCTATTGAGTTCTCAGATGTTCTGACCAGTCTGCAGCAGACAGTGATATGCTAATAATGGGGAAATAAGATGATTTCTTAAAAGGTAATTTTAGTTGCTGGTTAGCGTGGTTTTCCCTCTAGCAAAGAAAAAACAAGTACTGAATGTTGTCCAACCACATGGCTTTGCTCTTACATGGAGTGGATGGGTGATGCTGGTGGATGGGTGATGCGCATGAAAACAAATCCCATCCCCCTTTTGCAGTAGGATGAATCTTTGCTACTACCTTCACCTGTTCTCCCAGGTGTCAGAAGCAGCAAGCTCTCCTGCCTTCAAATCTTTCCTGTTCTGCTTCTCTGAGCTGGTACGGCTGGCTCAGGTCTCTGCTTTTCCCAATTGCAGGGAAGGGGTGACTATGCATCAGATAGGGGAGATGGGAGTTTGTGGCCCACCAGCTGTTTTACCAATAGCATCATGTAGGTATTCCTGTGGTACAGTTTTGGAACTGTGGAAATACAGATAAGATCTAGGGAAGCATAACAGAACTTGGTAGAGGGGATGGGTTTTTTTGTTGTTTGTTTTGGTTATATGGATTAGAACAACAGTACCTAGGACCTTTTGTGAAAATGTGCTCTTTTTTGTTCACAGTCTGATGACTGTTCCAAATGACTAAATTTTACTCTTATTTATTCTTGCCAACAATTTTGGCAGCGAGATCTGTCTGTGTGCTGTTTGTTGTGCAAACTCCCCAGACACTGAAACCACCTGCTGGAAGGACAGTAGGACAGATGCACCTGCCACTGTGGAATGCTTTGGCCACTGCAGGTGATGGTCTGTGTTCCCTAAGAGGCCTTTTGCAGACAATTGCTCTCTGCTTTTGTTTTGGCCAGACAACCGTCCATGGATGGTGGGCTTTATCTTGCTCTTGGTTTTAGTCTTTTTTTTTTTTTTTCTTTAAGGTGGACTGTCTAAGGGGTCAGGCAGAAGGCTGTGGATGAGACCACACTTACTGTGGCAAGCATAAAGAGGGACAGCCCTCCTCAATGTTGGGATGGGCAGGATTGCAGGAGGGAGGGAAATGAGGTGGTCCCTGCAGATCCTGTACAGCTGCAACAAGTATGCACATTTGGCCCAGTAGGGTGGCTGGAAGGTCCCCTGTGAGGGCAAGGGACTGAACCAGTGTTGGGGCTACTCATATAGGTGACAATGTACATGGGAATGGGAACTTGTTTGCATGCACACACCAGGAAGAGGAAGCTTTTCTCAATTGTGTGACCCTCCCCATCATACTGCTGGTTTTCTTGAGACAATGTTATGGTTTTAATCCAGGTTTTTCACAAACTCAGTTAATTGGAGGGGTATTTGCAGTTGAGTTTTATCCACATCCAGACTTTTTGTAATCCTTTATCTTAATACAAATGTGTATTTGATTAGCTTCTTAGTTCATAAGGTTGTTTCTTAAACTATTTCACAGACTCTCTTTTGAGCTGAAAATCTGGAAGCTCACATGATGGCAGTTGCATGGAATTACCTAGCAGATCCTGTTGGACTGAGCCCATCTCTTTTCACTAGGTAGAGGATGAATTCTGTGATCAACCTCTTATCTTTTGATAAGCTGTGAAGATTGTTAAACTTTATCACGTACCTCTGTGCATGGGCATGTCATAATGGGAAAAGCTGGCATGTGGGCCACACAGCTAGGGGGGTGCCCAGGCAGGAATTTGGTGGGAGTACATCTTTGCCTCTGTTAAAAAGCTATGTGACCCACTCTGCACAGAAGTCTGGATACCTCCAGTCTTGTTGATTCCTACATTGTCTTTAAATATTGCAGCTCATATTTAAGATTGAGTTTTATATCTAGGTTAGAATTGCTTTGCATTTGAGTCTAATCTTAGTTTTGATCTTGAAAAAACTGCAACTAGACTTCTCATAGTTCCTGATCAAAGTTTTTTCAAGTGGAAAAGCAAGCTCTTTCCCAATATCCATGTTACAAATGTTGTGACAATGTGAAACTGCACATTTCTGAATCCAAATGCTTTTAAACCAGTATTTTGTATTATTTGTGAATACCATATATATTTTCTTACAGTTTTAATGATTATAGGCTGTACATATTTGCATTGACACTGCTGCTGTTGTGTTTTCTGCTTATTTAAATGACAGTTAATATGGGGGAAAAAGTAGGAACTTGGTGGGCATCACAGGCAGAACATGCCCATCTACTGATAATGGAACTCAAAAGAGTGTTTCTATTTTTGCATTAAATTAGTGGGCAGGTTGACCCCAGCTAGCAGCCAAGCCCCCACTCAGTAGTTTGCTCATTCCCCACAGCAGGACAGAGAAGTGAATTAAAAGAACAAAAGCAAGGAAAACCTGTGGGTCAAGATGAAGACAGTTTAATGTGTGCAGCAAAGCTGCACATGCAAACAAAACAAAGAATTTGTTCACTGCTTCTTATCAACAGGCAGCTGTCCAGGTACTTCCTGGCAAGCAGGGTCTCAACACATGTAATGGCTGCTTGGGAAAACAAACACCCTAACCACAAATGTCCCTCTACCTTTCCTGCTCATTTCTCTGAGCTTTTATTACCGAGCAAAATGCCATATGGTATGGGATATTTCTCTGGTCAATTCAGGCTGGATTTTCTGGTTGTGTTCCCTTCCAACTTCTTTCATATCCCCAGCCTACTTCCTGGGTGGTGGGTGGTGGATGGGAACAGGGACAGGCACCTAACAAAAAAAAAAAAAAAAAAAAAAACCTGCCCCAAACACCCTTCATGTTGTGCAAATGCACTACTCAGCAATAGCCAAAACACTGATGTGTTATCAACACTGTTTTAGTCATAGATCAAAGTGCAGCATCATACTGGCTGCTATGAAGAAAGCATCCCAGCGAGACCCAGTACAATTAGTTTGTGTAACTGTGCTTTTGTTTTACTGTCTTTTCATTACAGTTGTACCTGGTAATCTGGCTTTTCTGCACTTCTGTGGCATTCAAGGTTCTAACACTGTTATTTGTTTGTCTCCTTGAAAATTACTTGCCTGTTTTCTTGGAATCTGTCACTTAAATAACCTGGAGTTCTCCATGCCAGTTGCTGCTTGTCTGATCAAGCTGCACCCACTAAGAAGAGAGAGGATGTGTCTGATAATTCCAGACAGATGGAGTGGTCTTGCCACAGAGGAGAGTGGCAACTAAACAGATTAAACTTAATGAAGTCATTGGCAGACTTTCACAATTAACATACTGATGCATATCTTTCTTGCTTCCATCTGTCACCATGGCTAATTAATTTCCTTACTGTGAAATTCATTTGACTTGACATTCCAGACCAATTTTGTACCATAATTCACCTGTTGTGCTCTTCATGCTCTTCTTGAAACAAAGCCTTGAATGAATGCTGTTTTAATATGCTGTGATCCTTTCATCCTTAGAAGAGGTTTTATAGGTCTTAATACTGCAACAGAAAGGAGCTTAGAATTATAGTAAGCCAGTGACTTCAGGGTGTTTAAGTTCTGTCAAATATTGATCTTTATTAAATGTGAATAATATTTTTCTTAAAGGTTTTAAGATCTTTTATCTGTTTGTTTTGAAACTATGCAAGTAATAGAACTATGAGGGCTGATCCTGGCTGCAAAGCATTGGCTGGATGGTTAACTGCTGCAAGGATTCTCTGACACAGAGTATTGTGAACACTCAATTATGAACTAACACTGTAGCAACTTTTTTCATATACAAGGTAAATCAAGGTCACTGTTGTTCAGAAGACCCCTTCATGGATTCTGAAGTTATTCCTGTGCTTTGAGTGCAGTGAAATCTAAAAGTGTAGTGATAGAAAATAAGTTGCTTCATACAGCACTTGTTTTATCGTGTGAAAAATTATTTTCAGTTACTAGCTGTGATGGTTTGGGGAATGGAAATGTTTAGGGCTTAACAGTCCTCATTCCTGTTCTGGTGTTGTTGACTAATAAAACATGAACACATGTGAAATCAGCTTGGATCACATACAAAAATAGTTGGAAGCTGTTCTGTTGATTGTGCCTTTACATGAAGTCCACTGCAAAGGAAACACGTTTTATTTGCAAGAAGCAATCTAATGTTTTCCAAAGGCAAGTCGGAGAATCCAAGGTGTTTGATTTTAGCCTTCAAACATCAGAGGCTATGCATATGATGTGAGAGTTGCAGAACCATAAACAGTGTGCAGCTACCTTCTGGATCTGGAAGACATTGGAAAGGCAGATCTGATGCTGCTGCCAACTCATGTCAGTATTGGTGAGTTAAGGTTCAATTATCCATATTAACTCCTCAGGGAGCAGTGCAACCAGTGATGTCTCATCAGGAGTTCACTTTCACCTGAATTAACTGAAGACCAGTAGAGAAAAAGGCCAAGGCTTTGGGGAAATTGTTTAATCTTGTGTCTTTTTGATCTCACCTGAGAAAGCATCTGTTGTCTTCAGGTATTTTTTTATGTTCTTTAAATTTATTCCTGATAATAATTGTTTTATTCATAGCTCCAATTCACAGGCTAGAGTGTCTTTGGGTGAGGCAGCTTATTGCTGTGCTGCTCAAGGTCCCTTATTGGCTCAGGACCTCCTAAAAGGAGGAAGAAGCCTTTCCTTTTGGTATTTGCTTGCAGATGTGCTACATAATTCCATGTTTGTGTGCCATACTGCAGCACTGGGATCCCAGGTGTAACTATATGCCTTTTGCCCCTTTTTCTATTGCACTGCTGCAGGACTGTTCTTGTAAAAGACAACGTTTTAGGTCTGCTGACATCTATGTCCAGACAGATGCTAGGAGAAGCCTGGAGCCTTAGTACACTTCTAAATTCAAACAAAGGTTTCAGTCACCCTATGTAACCAGATGCTTTGGATGCCTCACAGTTAATGCTTGTTCTGGCTGGCTTCTGACTCACATGAAACCATTATTCCCACAGATGCAAATGGTACTAAACTAATTGATCCTACTCACTGCACCACTAACACCTAGATTGCCAGGATTCCTTTGTGGTGGTACCATGGCCATTAACATACAGTGGGAGTGAGAGGTTGAAGATGACATAAGAATGAAAAGCATGAAGGACAAAATTTTCACAGAGATTTAAACACACAGCTGGTATAAACTTTTTTCTTATACATTATTAAATAAATGAGGATCAAGATATATTTCTTGATCTCTATGCAACTGTCAACTAACTTCTTGTGTCCATGTAGAAATTGCTTTCATGATGAGGATTAGAATATGAAAGGACCCTTGTACTGTATCCAGTGACTACTACTGTGATTTCAGTTTTTCCTTTTTTCATGCTTAAGATTACTCATTTGTTTAAATAAAAACAAACAGATGAACTTTCTGCTGACTAATTTCATGGCCTTGGTATTATGTCTAAACAGGCAAAGAAAGAAATCAGCCACTGAGACTTCTACAGCTAGGGAAGATCATGTAACATGCCAATGTCTATCCTGAAGAGGTCTGACTTTTTTTCTTCTATCCTAAACGTTCTTGAAAATTTAATTAAAATGTCCATGAGAACTTACAGCTTCACATGCTGGTGGATTTGAATGAAAAACTGCCCTGAACACAATCAGAGCAGGTCTGCTTAAAATGTCATAATAAAATAGAAGCATGTGAATAAACCTTGTTAAAGTAATATCTTTGTGCATGAGAAAGCTAGCAGTCTGCCTTTGCAGTGGCTTACAAGAGTACTTTGAACTGTTTAGTCTTAATTATAATTAACTTCTTGCTTTCAAACAATTCTATCCCTACTTTTGCCACTCAGCTCTGCCCTTACACTTACATTGCCTCAGAAACATTCTGAAGCAAGGAAGAATTAATATATGAAAAATTATATAATTTTATAAAACTTGAACTCACAACAAAAAATGTATCGGATAAAAATAATGACAGAATAAATATTTTTTTTTTTTAGATGTTTTCACTTTAGGCACCAGACAGAACATCTGAATAGTTGTCTTTGTTATTTGACATGTCAAGCCCTACAGAAGCTGCATAAAGCTTTATGTAGGAAGGGAAATGAACAGAAGACTTAGTACTGATGGTGGATAAGTTTCAGTACTTACCCAAGACAACATTGTTATGGGGTCCATAATCTTATTATCTGCCATGTTTTGCCTTTTGATTCATAATCAGGGAACATTCAGGCCAGCCCATATGTCAGATGCATCTCTAATGAGAAGGAAGAGAAGCATTTGGAGGTTATCAAAGCAATAAGTATTTTACTTTTTCTTCATTGTGTCAAACGATGCTAGGGAAGAAAAGTATGAATGGAGTAAGAAAAATGACCTGACAGGTTTTTTTATCAATGTTAACAAATATGTGTTGCTCTGTTTCATATATCTTCAGCTTAATATACAGTACAGATAGGATTTCAACAGTACTGGTGTTATCTATTAAAGGAAGGAGTCTCCCACTTCATGTCTAGTGACAAAAGATGCAAGACCAGACAAGGATGTGTTGACCATGTACAGTGCAAACTGACTCATCTCCTTCCTCCTTAGCTCAGTTGTAGCTTCTTTCTAATACAGAAAACAGGATATTACAACATGTGCAAGGGGTGTTCTCACCTGAGACCTGATTAGGACATAGCAGAAATTGTTCCTGTATCTACCTCTGTAAATGGGGTTGTGGATGCATTTTTCATTTTGGGAGCTCCCAGTATGTATTCCACTTGGACTTGGGAGATATCTTCTAGGTTGTACCGTTTGCATCCCATGCTGGCTGTGTTGTCAAATAAGCAATTTCTTTTCTGTGATTTTTGAGATCAAATACTTGCAGCTGTAACTATGCATGTTCTTTTACTGACACAGTTCTCTACTGCATTGGAGACTAAATTGTTTGACTGGAAAACCGAGAGTTCTGAAAATCATTTTGTATCCAATTTACTGCAGCTAGAGTCTGTGTTCGTAGGCATTTAGCATAAATCTGGCTCTAAATGTTCAAATTCTGGATTATAAAAAAGGCAACACAGCTAATATCCCTGGCAGAAATTGTGTGTTGTTAATCTCTAGAGACTATATTCTGACACTTGACTTATATCAATATGAGTAGAAATAATTTTAGATACATATTGTTCAGTGTGATCAAAAGTGTCAAAATCTGGCCATAAATCAGAATTGATTAGTGTCTGATTTAGCTTTGCATGTGAATGAGCTTTGAATTGGTTTATCAAATGAAAATAAATTATAGTATTCAAGAAAGTGAAAACACATAAGAGTTTACTGTAATAGAAATAAATATGGAAACATGAGTGGGCAGGATTATTTTATGTGGGTTGTTTTTTTTTTCTCCTCATTCATCAATGCTAGTGTTACTATCCCCATAGTAGTGGAAAAAAGATGGGTTTGGTGTTAGATGTAGCAGAACAAAGAATAAGCTATAACTTAGGGCACATAAAGAAGGTGTGCTGTTATGTAAAGGTTTACCAAGAGTTCTGTTTCTACTTGACTTGGGACATCTGATCTGTGAACCTTAAGGTGGAACATCAGTTCTTATATATGAAGACTATTCCTAGTTTACTTACCATTAACATTTTAATGATGACATCTGCAAGAATAAACATAATCTTTATAGAGTGATGTCTCAGACTTTTTTTTTAAGATACTAAGATATATATTTGAAAATCTCAGAATTCTAGCAATTTATTTGTCATCATTATATATAGCATTTCAGTGTTACATATAAATTGCTCAATCTTTTCTTAAAACTTTTTTAAAAGAAGATTCATATGACTCTTTGCTTTTTCCTCCATCTATTATTACATGGAGAATACTGTAAGACTGAACCTTTGTTTTGATTCTTTTCTCAAAATTCACATCTTCATTTTATGAAAAAAAAAAAAAAAGAAGAAATGGAAGAAAAAAAAAGTAATAGTACCTTTTCCTAGAAATATCTTTGGAATATTTAAAAATTTTTTTTTACATTTCTTTTGCCCTATGAAAAACAGTTGATGATCTAATGTTTCAGGATCATAGCTACCTGCATTTACCACATTGAAAATTGAATGTAATTCAAAATCAGATTATATTTTTGTAATATAAAGGCATTATACAACTATGTAAAAGGCAAAAATCTAGGAAACAGATTGGCCAATATTACAATGCAAAGCATATAGAAGCTATTTCTAAATATACAAACTCATATTTTATCTATTATAATTTATTCAAAATTTCTTCCTTTTCATTAAGACAGCGATAGTTTAGAAGCTTTGCAATCTAACTGAAGGATAAACAGATACCATGTATTATGTTTTATTAGATTAGTTTCTGAGAAAGTCATCTTAATAGAATGAAGGCAAAACACAGCTGCTAAGTTATAGATTTCATTCATCAAAAGCTTTTTTGTGTCCTAATTCTAATGCTTCATACAAGGTGTATTACATCTACGCTATCACCTGTCTCTGTTCTGAAGCAGAAGTTAAAAAATATTCTAATTTAGTAATATTGTTATACCTGTTATCCAAAACTAAAAAAAAAAAAGCAAGTTCTTGGTAATATTTTCAAGATGTAGGTTAATGAGGCATTTATATTTTGAGAGGGTTAGACTAGGGTTCTTACATGTAGCCTTTTTTGTGGCTTTCTAATAGTTATTTCACTTGCAGTGTTTACCAGTTTTTTAAACAGGATTAGGCATAATAGTTCTATAAATATCATGGATCGTGTCTTGAATCCTACAGAACAGCTGTTTGTGGCTGTATGAATAATTTACTGCCTAATTACACATAGTTCTTTAAACTACTAATTCATATAAGTTTGTTATATGAAGCCTAGAGTCTAATACCACATGACACTGACTCAAAGATCACAGGACTTTCCAAAACATTTGGTTTGCAACACAGGGTTTACATTTAATCTTTCAACAAGCCAAGGCACCTGACTATATGACTCTTTGTATATAGCTGTGACCTACTAAAAAACTGTAAACCAAGAAAAATAAGTTGAGAGCTAACTACTGGCAGCTATAGTGCACTTTATTTATTTAGGTAACTTATCCAAGTGGAATTATCCTATCAGTCTAAATGTAAGAAATAGAACTGTCCAGATGACAATAATGGAAAAAAAAGTCTATTTTTATCACTATCAGTCTAAGTTTAAGCAAACAATGTAAAGCTTTTTTTCTTGTCCCTCTAACACATTCACAGATATTTTAGTCCATTGATGGCAGTATTCTAAGGCTTTTTTGTAGCTATGTCATTCCCCCCCCCCCAACCCCATCTCCCACCCCAAATAGATAACCCGGCAATGGAAAATTCTCTTTGGCAAGATTCTGTCAAAACTGAGTCAGATGATATGCTAGGACTAGGTAGTTATTACTCTAGCACTTTTATATTAAAATCCAGAGAAATTTGCTGAGTTGGGGAAAAAATGTTTTTTATGAAGATGTGTTGAACTGAAAAAAAAATATTTGCTTGTGTCTACCTCTACATCAATATTTTTGCCAGGAAAATAATAATGGAGTGTTACCTGTGAAGGAATACAAAAGCCTGAGAATTAACCTGTTTATATAACTATCTTTTCCATAGTCCATTTGCAATCCTGGTGATATCACTGTATAGGAAATACTATCAGTCAGTGGTCTTATAGAAAATATCACAATAGTAAAGCTAAATTAGAAAAGATGTCTGTATTACTTTGGGACACAGAATGGTACTGTTCTTTTCCTACTGTGATGATGCTCACATCATGTTGTACTAGAAAGTGTATTATGTTCACATTTGTTGTTGATGTCATGGCTTTTAATAGAGCTTGTTCACAAAATTGGTTGTGGCTTTCAGAGTTTTGGTTTTGAAGCACAATTTTTAAATGTGAGATAAAACAGCTTCATTTGTAGTTTGAAGTAGAAATAACAAGGTTATTTCTTTGCTTAAACTCTTCCAGGTATTCAAATTTTCAGCTCAAAGCCCATGGGTTCTTCATTCCTTTACCAACTGGTAATACCTCTAATTAATTCATGTATGATGATATAGCTCCTATAGGTACACAAGGAAATAAGTAGCTTTGTTAGATTAGCAAATATCAAAATAATACTATGGGTCATAGCAGATTTGGACTACCTTTGAAATCTATATGCATATCTCCTCCCAGTTTGTTTCCATTTACTCCTGGCTGATAGTTGTGACAGATGTTGCCTGAAGGCCATAGTAACAGTCTTTAGAGAACTGCTTGATGTGTGTGTTTGGTTTTCTATAATCAAAGTCACAAGACTGTGTCACGTTCAGATTCTTCTCCTGTATTCTGACCCTGTTACATGCTTTTTTTTGTTTCCAAAGACCAGCTATTTTGGAGCCATTATGTATCTCTATCCAGGGGAAGAAAAAAAAAGCAGCACTTGCAATATTTATAAGCACTGAATCAGTTCTGCAGCAGCTTATTTATTTAGGTCTTATAGGTAGTGTGCCTAGTTATTTAAAGCATAGTGAATTAAAAGCCTTGGGTTTTTTTGTTTTGTCTAGAAGTTTCACTATTTCAAATCCTTTCATTCACAAATTGAAATATTGACCTTTACCAGGTGGAAATTTTTTGTCGTTCTTACAGAAAAGCCAGCAAACTCTGGTTTGCTGCTTTTGAAATAAAATGCTTTAGGTGTAGTTTCATTTGGCTTTACTTTGCATAAAACTTCTTAGTACTTTGCGCACTTCAGATACCGCATATTGATTCTCTGTTGGTTTATTTTCTCACTTTCTCTGTTGCCATATTCTGTATCACTAGCTAGATTGAATTTCCAGTGGTGTGCTTTGGTTGTATATTTATTCACATGAGCTGATACTCAGTTAAAAGGGATACTGTGTAACAATTGCCATTTTGCGGAAAATCGCAATTTCTGCGGAGTTCCTGCTTTCTTCTGTTGTCTGCCAGTAAGTACCATTTATTTTTAGAGGACTTAACCATATTACACAAGCTTTGTCCTGGAGACATCCAAGACATGTCATCATACATCAGAGCAGATAGCTGTAGAACAGCTCATCATTATTCAAAGACAAATACAACATTTTTTGACTCATTAGGATTTTAGAACAAATTGCAGTCAGAGGGGCTTCTAAACCCTAAAGTTGCCTCCTATGAAGACACAGCAGAAATGGGAAAAGGTCTGAAGACTTTTTTTTAATTAAAGCCCCAGTCTTTTTAAATTTTTGATCTATATCAAACATGTAATGCTTATGTAACCAAATGTCTAATTCATTATTGATAACGTTCTTTCATGCGATTTCTGTTGGATTTTAATCCACATCTTTCCAAAGCAAGTCCTTCTTGCTAATCTGAAACTTAAGAAATGCATTTTCCATCTGGCATATGAGATGTCAAAGTTTATATTGATCATACATTAAGCAATATAAACACAGTAACACTTGGAAAGTTATCTTTAAGTGGCATTTTCAGAAGTGAACAGAACAAAATTATGATATAATACATGTAGTAATACAGGAAGAAAAAATACTTTGCTACCAGTTCTTTGATCTGTTGTGATCAGGAATTTTTCTGAATATTTGTTATTACATGTTTTTCAAACTGTCTTTTAAAGTTTTGGTGGTCCTGTGTGACAGTAATGAGGAAAATACAGTCACTTCAAGTACAAAAATGCTGCACATGAAGTGAGAACTTTAAGAAGCTTGTGCAACACTAAAACAGGCTATAACAAGCTGCATGGGATAATCTAGTGCTGAGGTGGAATAATCTACAGAAGTTGCTGACTGGTCTGGCAAATGTTTTCAGAAGGGAATAATGAAGGTTAGTTTTGTGATATGTTTCACTTCCTAAATAACGAGGCAAGTACCTCTCAGAAAGGAACGGTGCTGAGCACTCAGTGGCTACCACTGTGCAGTTTTGTTGCTTTGATCACTGGAACAGAAGCCATTTGAAGTAATCCACTGCATTTTCAGGGGGACACATTTTTCCAATGTGAAGCTCAAATATCAATATTGGCAATGTTTTCACTCTTTTCCTAATGGATAGGGAATAGTGAATTCAACCTCTCTGAAAGCAAGCTACTATCTTCTCAGCCTCAGAATGATTCTATAGCTTTGTATTTTAAGGACTTGGTCATGATATTAACCTGTTTTAGCATTCTTGAAATAAGGGATTAAATATTTCCTTATCTCTCTCAGATAACTTGAGTATAGGTTCTGTGTGTCTACTGGGTAGAAATACCAGATCTATTTTTACCATATGTAAACATTTATGTCATTGGCCTAAATCTGGAGAAACTTCTCCTGACACAGTTTACTATATGTGATGTGCTAGATATGGATTCTCTGAAGTATAATTCTTGAGTTGCCTTGGAGTTCTCTGATTCCTGTTTTCATTTTAAAATGACAGAGGATTATGCCTGGGTACCCTGTTGTTATTGGTTTTGTTATTTTGTTACTTTTCTTGATGAGTGTTTGCAACTTATCCATCAAGAACTACATCTGCAAACAGCAAAGCTATATGGCTTGCAAACTGAATTATGCTAAACCACTAAAATCATGCATTATTGAGTTAATTTGTCAGATGCATAAGTGATATATAGTTTGCAACACGTAAATAAGATGATTTGGAGTTGAGAGGTGTTAAGAAAGGGGGTTTTGAAGCTCTCTAAAATTTCTCGACATTTGGCAGTTGTTTGTCACAGCATGTTACAAGGAGCTGGGAGGCTTTGTGGTTTAGAACTGGCTTTATGTATTAGATAATTACCTTGAATGTGGTGGGTTTTTTTGTGAAAACATAGCTCATTTTAATAATATACATGTGAGTGAGAGAGGCATAATGATATTGTAATAATCTAGTAAAAGTTTTAATTTATATTATATGTTTCTGTGGGATTTTTTTGCAGGTGTCCTGAAATCAGGATATGGTCAAACAGGCAATGGGTAGTCTGTCTTGCAAGCACAACTTTTAAAGAGGTTTTACAGTGTCTGGAGACAGAGACTGAACCAGCCCAACCCTAAGTGTGTGATGACTTGCTGCAGAAACTTTGCAGTATAATGCTTGGCTCCTCATTTCAGTCAGATCCCAAAAGGTCCCATTTAAATGACTTTGGAAATGCATCATGATATCTGAAAGTCCAGTTGTAAAGCAGGTGGAATGTGTCTGTGCTGGAGATTGAAGGGTGATTATATACATCCCGTATCTGCTGCCTGTCCTGTGTCTATCCTGGGCTGGCTGCTTATAAAGTCTGCCTGTATTTTCCTGGGATGTTTGAGAGTGTTTTAAAATGTTCTGATATAACTGTCAACAGCTAAGTAGCACCTGTCTGAGGTCTGTATGGGCCATGGTGAACTGTACTTCCTTCTCTCTGAAGGATGTTGAGATTGCAATTCAAGGTGGAGAGTTGAATGAAGGGAAAAGTGAGATGGGGCAGAATAAGGTGAGGCTGAGAGTTAGCAAGGTTAAGGAATCCTGGCATAGTGGTGACCAGCCAATAAACCCCCACAATCAAAAGAGGGTCAGAACACATGATCAAGGGTTGATGTGCTCAGAGAGGAAAGAAGAGAGTCATTGGCTACATCTGTTTAAAAACAAAAACCAAACCCAACCCAACCCCCCCCCCCCCAGACAAAAAACAAACAAAACCCCCCAACCAAACAAAAACAAAACCAATCAAACAAAAAGACACACACACCAAAACAAAACAAAAAATCAAACAAAAAAAAAAAACCAACCAAAGGCCACAGTGCCTCCCCACTCCAAACAAAAACCCAAACCCCACTCTGATCTTAACTCAAAGGGGACCAGAGGGTGGCCTTTGTTTTAGATTAACTGGCTGTATCATTTGAGTGGATCAACATGTACAGATGTTTTTGCTGAAGTTAATCAAAAGAGCATGGATGTCCTCCTGAGCCATCCAAACCAGCACGGGGCCAGTCTATTCTTGGGTCAGCTCAATAATGGTTTATGAAAACTGAATAACAAATAAAAGGAAGTCCAGGGTCATGACAATGAGCATAGATGCCATTGAGGAGAATCTCATTTGTATTGTGATTGAACTCTATGTTGCAGTTGCTGTATTTTTCATGTATTGTGATTTCAATATGTTGCTGTATCGCTCTGCTAAATCAAAATCCTGGGTAACATAAAATTTCTTCACGTAAGTACACTTGGTGTTAAGCATTAAACATTCCTCCTGTGGAATTTTTAAAAGCACGGTATTGTACATGGGCAGGCATGGAGTCTGTTTTATACACAAAGGAACAGAACTCCTCCCCAACTTTTCTGTGACTGTGTATTTCTACAGATCAATTCTGTCTTTTTGAGGATTGTCAGCTCATCGATCAGATTTGCTCCTATTACCTTCAATTACCTTTAAATCAATTAAATTAAATTGATTTTTACTTATTGCTAATCTAGATCAAATCCAAAACATTTTATAAATTTATGAAGAGCCTTTCTGAAATCTTATGCTGAGCTGGTTTAGGCTACAGGTTAATCCTCCTCTGGAACACACTAATTGCAACACACTAAAAAAAAAAAAAAAACAAATTTGCCAAGTCTGGCCAATCTTTAGGAATTCCTGAAATCCTTTATAAGCAAAGGCACTCATGTTTCTTTTTAAATCCTTTAAAGAAAACAAATATGTGCTCATTTTATATTAGGCTTTTCTTGGTTTTATTCAACATCTTGTTTTCCCTTTAAAACTTTCCTGTATTCTTGGTTTTCATTTTGAATACAAATCCAATAGTAAACAGACTTTTTTTTTTTCCCCCAACTGCTGATCTGAACTACAAGATCTAAAGTAGTCATGAAAGTTCATTCATCAGTACAGTGATGTATGTCAATGGCGTATATTGTCCAGCTAGAACTTTCTGCTCTGGCTTCTTGTTATGGAAGGGGCTAGTTCTACAGAGAAGACAGGTAACTACCAACCCTTTTCATGCTTCATTTCACTGAGAAGGGAACAGTGGCATAAAAAAGGAAGAATCAGAAATATGTTTTCCACTTGTTTCATTCTTCTCGATAGGACTTCTTTCCAATACAATCAGAGAAACACTATGGAGAAAAAGAGACTGAAAACTTATGTGTGGTTATCAGAAATTGTGAGCTCAGATGTTAATATAGCTGACATAATTGGATGGTGTAGCTTATCTCTGAGTATGAATGACATACATTTTGAGGTAAATGCAGGAATATTTGTTTCTGAAATGTAATGTGAAAATTTATACCTAATGAACAGATCTGGATTTACATGAGAAGTATAAATGGAATATCTGCGCAGAGAGAAATAGGGGTTTACACTTCTGTGAAATTAGGATGCTATCATCTACTTCTATTTAGAGAAAGGTATTTAAAAAAAGATACAGGATTGAGGCATGAGAGCAACCAAGCATAAAGAAAATAGGGTTTGCTTATATGTTTATAACAATATAATTATAAAAGCTATTTTAAGACTGTTTATTCTGTTTTTAGCCATTTTTGTTTAAGCTTGAAAATAACTCTGAATATAGGAAATGTTGGCTTTTTTTAAGGATTTCACACTTCAAACAAGCAGTAAATTTCATCAGTCGTCTGATTAAATTGTAATGCCATAGCCTTATCTTTACCTCCATGTAAATGCCAATACCCACTTCACCTTTGGAATGAAGGCTTTAGGTTCTTGCATAATCAGATGCCCTTTAAAGTCCTAAGAATAAATCTTTGTCTTGTCAGCAGACTGTGTCGACTGTGTCACTGTGTGGGACAGTTTATATGCTTGGTTTTATGATGGCTATGGAAAGGCTGAAGAATAGATTCCTTTCTTTTCTAGATGTTGCTGGTGAGGGTCCTGCATAAAAATGAGGGTTCCCTGACCATCGCAGTTGCTGTTTCTTGCTAGTTGGCACTTACCATCCAGGCTTTAATTCTAAGGTGTGAGTCCTTCAAACTAGGCTTATGATACTGTAAAGTTTTTGTTGTGATGATGTGGGAAGAGAGAAGGGATCTTTCTCTACCACTATCTAAAAGCAAGTTGTAGTGAGGTGGGTGCCAGCCTCTTCTCTCTCAAGTAAATAATGACAGGAATAGAGGAAATGGCCTGAAGTTGCACCAGGGGAGGTTTAGACTAGGTATTAGGAAGAATTTATTTACTGAAAGAGTACTCAGGTGCTGGAACAGGCTGCCCAGGGAAGTGATGGAGTCACCATCTCTGGAGATGTTTAAAAAAACATGTAGATAAGGCACTTCAGGACATGTTCTAGCAGGATGATGTGGTGTTCATGGTTAGAGGCAGTGATCTTGGAGGTTTTTTCCAAACATGACAATCCTGTGATTGTGTGATTCCTTTCTTTGTGGTCCAGGAAGCCCTAAATCAGTTTTGACTGATGACAAAATCATGAAACTTATGTTTATATAAGTTAATCTGTTTTTAGAGAGATGGAAGCTGAAATATCTTCAACAGGATGGTGGGCCCACTCCACTGGAATTAATTGTTGTTTCACTGTAAGATGAAAGAGCAACTGCATTGAAATGCTGGGTATTTGTTTGAAAAACAGCATATGTTCTGTTATAAATAACTTTTTAAGCAACTGGTTATGCAAGATGGTTTGCTGTTTGGCTTGTATCATTTTAATGACAGCAAAGAGTAGCATATGTTGAGGTTTTGATTAGCTGTGTTCCAAATGTGTTCTTAAAGTAAAGGAGATCACTGCACCTCATACAGATGTGCATAGACTGGTAAGGGTTGGCCACATCTGTTGCTACTGGGCATGAGCTTGATAACTGCTTAGTCATTGTCTCGTATTCTCATGACAAATTTTGCTGTGTTGATTCCATGGGAGGCTTTGTTGGAGTCTTGACAAAAGCTTCTGAAAAAAAAAAAAGACTTTTTAGCATGTAAATACCCATTTACAGTGGTTATTAGTGGTATTAGTTTGCCGTAGCACTGCCCAGTGAACTAGAACCCCTAGATTACACACAAACAAAAATTCAGTTGGAGTTTTTTTCCTGTCATCTTGAGCCATATTGGTGAAAATTTTAACATGCATGTGTTCATATCCGTTCTTGCAGAAAAATCAATGGCCCTATAGACTAAACTTTAATAGATTGTTTCTCATTTGTTAGGCACAAATGAGCTAGTTATTTTGCAGCAGATGTTCTTATTCTTCTATTTTTTTAAGGGACTTCATTTCCTATTTGATATTCCCTTTAAGGGACTTTCATTTCCTCTGGCATTCCTTGTAGCAGCTAATATGTCAATCAGTTGTCCTTTTTGTGTATTTCCTTTACAAGATGAATAGTGGTTATTGCCTGTGAACAATTTTGAATAGGGTAGTGTTGAACTGTAGAATCTTCTGTTCAACCCAGGTACCTTTATTATGACAACTGAGTTTTCTAACAGACTCCTATAATACTAAAGGTGTGTCATTAAAGGCCTTAAGGGACTGCTTCTAAATGTGAAGAGGTAATCACCATGGTCTCTTCAGTCCTGAAGCTCTAGACTATCTCTACCCGTACCAGTGTTAATTAATGACACTCTTAATAGTTCACATATATGATGTATGGCTACCAGTCTTACAGGACTAGCAGAATTCAGGGCTCCTTGTTTGCTGAAAAGACAGAAAATAACATGGAATTTGATTGCTTCTCAGTTTCAAGTGGCAAAATCAATAAACATTAGATCTTGCCAATATTGTTTGTAAATCAGAGTGATGCATGGATAATCTTGTTATAGTGAGATTTTTACTAAGCTTCATTTTACCGTGTTCTTGGAACTTTGGTTTTACAGATTAACTGGTAAGGGACAAGTTCAGAAAATGAGAAATTTTTAAAAATATGGTTGAAAAAATAATGATGTGCCTGAGAGGGTTTGTTCAAGAGAATGCAAGAATATTGCAGCATAACAGCTTTTCCTTGCATGATACTGGTTTTATGATGGAGGGAAAAAAAAAGTTTTCCAGTATAATTAGGACAGCACACATAAAAATCCTTGAAGGATGTAATTTGACTTGTATTGTCTAATGCCTTTGTACTGTGTAACAAGTCATAAAATAAAGTTTTATGAGAGATTGGATATTTTATGGATGGTGTAGGACTTCAACTGCATTACTTTCAAGATCCTCTATGTCTTGCTTCATATGTTGATCAGTCAACTGCTTTCAAATTACAGGAGTAAATTATTGCCATATTTTTTTTGCAATATGCCCTAAAAAGGTGCATTATGAAAAGGGATGGAATAAAGAACCAGTTGTCTTAAACATGAAGTTACTTCTTTATAAAATTCCTGAAACCATCTATCCAACCATTGGGACCTGGCATTACGAAGTTTGAAATGTGAGCTGAACTACAGTGAAAGGTTTTTTCAGAATAAAGTTGAGCTGTCTTATGGAGGTATTGGAAGGATAACTTGAGCTGGGAATTGGCTTAAAGCCAGCTTATGCAGAGGTACTTTAAACCTGAGAATGGCTGCTCATCCATGACTTTAGTCTGTCTTTGAAAGTCTCCAAAAGTGCTGTGGCAAATGCCTATCAGGAGTCTGTTTCGTATTGTTTCATGGCAAGCAGTTAATTCTCAATGACCCTAATTCCTTTTGTTTGTTTTCATATTTTTTTAAGTGACCTTTTGCTGATTCTTGAAGTTCTGTATAAAAAGGTCAGTGTAAATGAGTGCCACAATAGAGCTGCACCTTCCTAAATTGTACTTTACTCACAGCAGATCCAAGAGTCTTGTTCTGAGGGAGTGGAATAATGGTGTGAACAAACAGAAGGCCCTGTATTGTGAAACTATAGAGTACATGTTGTGCAGGTGGTTACTTATCATCATTAGATGCCCATTTTGATTAGCCTATAGTTATTTCCTATCTTTAAACTAGGATAACATTCTCTTGATGTTGATGCAGATGAATAGGAGGGAAAGAGATTATGCCTGAATATCAAATGATGCTGAGGTTCACTTACCAGGCCATGGCTTATTTAAAAAAAGCCAGGCTGAAGGTAAAAATGCTGATTCTTATCTTTTTCAAGGTGTTACCTCTATTCTTTTTTGTTTGTTTTGTTTGACTTGACTTGCCCATTTTGTCTAACAAAACAGTCTATATTATAGTGGCACAATGGAGGAGTTTTGTGACAAATCAAGCTGCACGTATCATAACCCTGTATCAGCTATCTGGAGAACATCCATATAGCTGAAGTTATTGGGTCAAGAACGACACAGATCTAAGTATCTTCTTCTAAAAGGCTTGACATAATGAAATGAAGCCTGATGGATCTTCCCAAAAGCCTATTTTCACTGACAGAGCAGGATGATTTTTAAATTTTTTTTTTTTTTTTTCTCCAGTGAGTTTTTGGAGCAAAATTATTTTGAGACCTGATCTTCAAAATTTGAAGCACAGAGTGCTGTCTCATAATTCAGTGACATTTTACTGTGTAAAGATGTGCTGGAGAGAGTATGCTGCTAGATTTCATAAGTTGTCTTTTTGCTGCATGATTAGATCAGAAGATTAGAGGGCACTGGTCTTTTATTGGTGTTGGACCCTGTCATGTGTGTGTTTCCTGTGCTCTGAAGAAATGTATGAAAAAGGCCTGTCCCTATTGAAATCTGAAGTTAAACATGAGTCATGGTTTAAATGAACAGTGAGAGAAAGAGATTTACTACAAAAAAAAAGGAAAAGGAAAGTCTCTAAACTTTCTGTGGCACTGTGTATTCACTGTCAGCATAATGTGATGTTGCAGGGCTGTTAAGTTAAATTAAGGAAGCAAGATGAGTCATGCAGTTCAAGTACTGGGATATTGGACTAAGTAGACCCATGGCCCATTACCAGTTTGATCACTAATCTTCAGGAGCTTGCTTACTTTGATATCTTTCCAACCTTGATAATTAACAATTGTGAAGAAATTGTATGGGCCAGTATGAAGACCATAGATCTAATTAAATCACTGAATGCAGCCTATGTTGTACTAGTTTGTGCTGGGATTGTATGTGTCTATATATATATGTATGTCTATATATATATATGATAACAGCTTTTTCTGGCCTTGTATACTGCAGTCATGTCATTTTGGTTATATGGACAGATACAAGGCAAGAGCCTTGGATGTTATGTTTCTGATCTGTGTCACCAAGATGTGAATAAAGAAGCTGTCCTAAAGACACTGATTGGTTTTTGAGACAAGATCAGAAGCAGTAAGCAGCTAGGAGGTGTTTGAGGAGCTTCGATGTATGGAAGACTATTTCTGGATCTAACCTAAGGGAAATGCTGGAACCTTTTGCCAATCCTAAACACATGAGGTCCTTGGAAAGGGGAATAGGACTTCTTGGAGACTATTTCAACTGGCATAGGCTATTCTCTATCACAGCCTTTTGCTGCAGCCATTTCTGCCCTATTTCATAGTGTCTGAAGCCCTAGAATATAATTCTGCTATTTCCCCTTTCCTCAGCAAAGGAAGAGGATACTTAATACCATGTTTGATTATGTCAGCTGACAGCAGCACACAAGAACTGGCTGTTCTAAATATGTAGTCTGTTTGCACTGAGAACAAAGCACTGGTTACGTTTAACTGGAGAATAATAATTATGCCATCTTTTAAAGCAAACCAAAATTACAGTGCATTCTCAGAAACTTTTTGGGGACATCAGAAGGTGGGACTTTATATTCAGTATTATTCCTTAGTTTAGCTTTGCATATTGTGTGAAACACTCTGTGCTATAGGTCCAAATGTAGCAGTGGAATTAATGGATGGGATTGTCCTTGAAGCTAGCAAGTGCTTACTCCAACCTCTGAGTTCAGTTTCATCCATTGCTTAGGCTTGCTCAATCTGTGAAAATGTATTAGCATAAAATTTCTCTTTATGTATGGATTTCAACCTAAAGCACAAACGTGGGCAGGTTCCATTCACACAGGCAGACCAGAATTTTTTTAGCTAAGACCAGTTTCACCTGGTGCAAGCAAGCAGCATATTTCTGAGGTCCTGGGGAAGCTTCACAGAATGCTGTGGGCAATTCAACAGTTATCTAGTTTGTTCTGTGTCATTTTAGAGTTTAGAATGAAGCATGTTGTTTCTGTCTTATGCTTACGGAGAAGCCATTTTTTAAAGGGACTATACAACTAAGATCTTTAGTACATGCAATTTATCATAGCTATCTTAATGCTGTCAACAGAAGTAAGATTTGACTTTAACATCTTTGTGGTTTGAACAGCTGCTTTCTACCTGCATATGTTTCCTGTTTGGAAACATTTTAAATATTTTTACTTCTTGGGATAAAATTTGGTTGTAATAATATTGATGTGTTACACAACTTGCAATAAGCTCACTATGCCATTAATTATTAGTACTTCATTGCAATCAAAGTGCTTCTCAGAACAGAAAGTATTTTTTTTTCTTCTGCAGTGAAAATAAACAATTTTGAAATAAATGAAGCTAGAAATTCCAGGATTAATTTAACATATAGTGTATTTTTGTTTCTATTAGTTGCCCTGTCTACTAAATTGAGGTCTGTTTCTCTTGCTTTTTCTGATTTTTTTTATTATTTTATATATATATACATTTTAGTAGTAGATATTTTTTGTTGACATAAAGGCTTGCTTCTTCAAAAAAATCAGAAACGAAAAATCTGTCAGCTTTTATGACATACTCTAATAGAATAGTGGCATGATTACTCCCAAGTCAAATAATCAGGGCTTTGCATTAACTCTGGAGTTTCTTTGGTCATGCAAGTGTAAAAAGAGTTATGTATTTAATGCAATATCTTGTTTGGTCCCATGGTGAAAAAGTACAGTAGAACTTCCATCTCTTAAAATCGGTTTTGGTATTTTGTTTTCCAATGTAGTTTGGTATCATCTTTGGAAACATCTTCTGATGAAAGCCCAATAGTTTTCTGTGTAACCCAACAGATATGAGAGCTCTACAACAATGAATTTTCTAAGGCTAGCAAGAAAGAAATGAGAGCACTGAGAAGATAACCTTGTGAAAAGCACAACAAACAAACAGATTAGTGAGAAAATCTCAAACATGAATAGTTGCTGTAGGACTAAGGTTCATTCAGTTTTTCCTCTTCTAAAACTTTTAAAATAAATGTTATTTCCTAGATCCTCATTTTCATTTGATATATGAAGATGACTCCCTTTACATTTAGCTTTTGATTATTCTATTGCTGTTTGAACCATTGCTCTGTGGGAATAATTCCAAAAAGGTAATATAATTGTGCTCAGGTTTTGGACTATTTCTACAGAGTGTCACAGTCTGTTTTGTAAGCAGTTTCATGAAGTTGTCTTTTCTCTAGGTAATTCTTAATCTAAAACTAAAATATTGCTTCTGTTCCATTCTCATTAACTTCAAAGCTACCACCTGCTTCCTATTGAATTAGTAATGTAATTGGAGATAATGTCTTTTTAGAAAGAGGGGATTGAGGATGGCTTATGGTGTTACTATGTTGTTGCAGTAATGAGGGGAATAGAGGTGTGCATTGGGAAATACCAATTGTTAAGTGTTCAGTGTGTCAGCAAGCTGTGTTGGAACACTCTCGCTGTTACCAAGTACAAGTCTGAGCACCCGAAATGAGGAAGCAGGTAATTTTAGACTCCAAATGATAGGCTTTGGGGAGATGTTTCTTTCACTGGGATTCTCTGGTGATTTTTAACATACCACTAAGTCATATGAGAGTTTTCTTTCCTCTTGGTAGGATGGGACCTGTATAGCATCTGCAAGACACTATTTGACTGATCACTTTCATGAAGCTTGAATTATGCTTGCCACTTATGCATTTTGTTTGGGACTAGTGGAGATAAACCTAACAAGAATAAAAACTGCAGATAAAGGTGAAGAGACATAAATGTTTAAAGGCAATATTGATCACACATAGCCCTTATAATTACAGAAAATATATATCTGCCTGCAAACAGAGCATTTAATGGGAAACATTCTTGGCACCGATTCCTTTGCATTATTTGTATTTATTTCTTTCTATCCTCTATGGGAAGGAGGAAGGGTTGTCCTTTGGAAGTTCAGGTAAATATCTGTTGAACAAGCTCTCTCATCTGTGTTCCTGCTGTTGCCAAGTGAGCAGTAAGCCAGCACAGCAGGACATGAACAGAACAAGTTCACACATCTCAGTAGTGTGTGTGTGTGTGTTCCTTTGTGCTCTTGCTTCTGGACAGACTGCACCTAGGTAGCAGCATCTCACAGGAGAGTGGAAATGTAAGGCTCATCTTGGCTTCTCTCAGAAGCAACAAGCCATTAAAATCCTTCACCACCTAATAGGCTGGATTAGCATTGATTTGGTTATCCATACTAGTCCTAGAGGAAATCTGTGCTGCTTGGCAGGAAGTGTTTGAGAAATACTGAAAAGTTTCCACAAGCCACTTAGTGCAAGACAAACAGCACCCCAGGATATATTTCATTCTGTTCAATATCAGTTAGTCTCTGAATTTATATATTTATTAAAATCAGAGTCACACTGTTAACCTTACTGTGAGTATTTTTATTGAAGTGCCTTGATGACAATCACACTTCAAAATTATTACTTGGCTACTTAAATTATGATGGAAACAGTTGTCTTCTAAAAGTGTCATTATTTTCCTCATAATATGTATGTTTTAATTTATAATAAAAATCTAGACAGTTGTGTATTACTCTGATAATGTTAAAAATACAGAAGTTGAAACAAGTTTTGAATGGAAAGCCAACTTGTGATGTTATTACAGATACTATTGAATTATAAAAATAGAAAGATTATACTTCGAAAAATATCTTTGCTATTCTTTACACTTTTCTGGTGTTCTCTGTAATTTTTCACCCTACAAATAATGATATTGAGGCTTGACTTTTCTCATGGCTCAAACAGCTTGATTCTCATCCCATCAGAAGGAAGTAATTTTGTTACACAGCACTTGTCTTTGAAGACATTAAAAACTCTGTGTTGTTCAGAAGGGCTTGCTGGGCAGTGTAATTGTCTCCTGCCTATTTAAATCAAAATTGACCATTTGGGACATTCTTCTGGGCCGAAATATAGTCTGCCCAAAGGGAAAAGCAGTTCTAGGGGTCAGGATGGTAAAGCTGCAATCTCTCGTGTACAGTTCTTTTGCTCTGTAAGACAGCCGATATATAACTATTCCATGCCAGTGCTAGCTGTGTGAAATTATAGGGTATAACAGGGTCATTTGTTGTGCAATCTGTCTGATCCCGTGGGCTCCCTTTGCTATGCCACCTGGGACCTGGAAGCTTTAAGTGGATATGTTTCAGATATTTTCCTCAAGTCTGGCTGTTCCAACAGTATATATCCCTTACGCCTTTTAACCAGCGTCTCCCTTATATGCTAGTATGGTCAAGATCTTTACCTGATTGTTGAGGAGCTTGAGAGTTTGAATTTTTTTTTTTCTTTAAGTCTTCAAATATTCATGTCAACTTGTGGGACGAAAGCTAAAACTTACCTTCTCTCCAAGCAAGCATGCCTAGTTTCTCTCTGAGCTGCAGATTTGACACCTGCTGTTTTAAGTCTCTGGTTTTTTGGTTGGTTGGTTGGGGTTTTTTTGGTTTTGTTTTGTGGGGGTTTTTTTTTGTTGTTGTTGTTGGGGTTTTTGTTTGTTT
This sequence comes from Megaceryle torquata, assembly GCA_024611175.1. NCBI lineage: Eukaryota > Metazoa > Chordata > Aves > Coraciiformes > Cerylidae > Megaceryle > Megaceryle torquata. Next base: position 104,105 of record JANIJG010005956.1, read on the forward strand.
GGTTTTTGTTTGTTTGTTTTTTATATAAAATACTATTCTTGGTTTTAACTATGCAGGCTTTGTATATTGAAAATGATAAAAGATTGCTAGCAAACAGTCTGGATGAGAATACACTATGAACCAAAATTTATGGTAATTGGCAGTAGCTCCAAAAATATCCATGGCTAATCATATCAGCCACCTGAAAGAAGGTCATGGTTCCATTCATATCTATTTAACTTTAGATGGCTTAAAAGGAAACCCCCAGCCCTTCTTCACTTTTTTTTTTTCGGTTGGTTGTGGGTGTTTTGTTTGTTTGGTTGGTTTTTAATCTAGGCATTTGTCCTATAGGTTGCCCAAAGTCTCTATGTACTACTGCAAAAATTAAGGAACAGTTAATCCAGAACTGATGTTGGAAGCAAGGACTTGCCTTGTGGATGGCTTTGGAAACTTTATATCAGCCTCCAAAGAGGAAGAGTTTAACAAGATTTTCTTGCACCTTTTTTATTTCTTGATTGGTTACTACAGAAAATAGCAATTCATAGAGTTAAATGGCAGAATTAGTAGTAGATACCTGTAGAAATGAAACTTTGTCTTCTGTCTTGATGTAAGAATAACTGTGCAGACACTTCATAAGTATTATTTAAATCCAGAAATAAAATAATCCTTTTTGTGAAAAGTACTGACATTTGTAAATGTATGCAGAAACATTTAATATTCTGGAGTTATTTACTCTGTATCTCTTGGCAAGAGTTAATTTACAGTATCTTTGATGCCTTAGAATACCACTATGCACATTCATCTCTGCCATTTTAGCCACTGAAAATTTGGAGATTTGAGAACAATGTCATTCTACTGTAATGTCATCAACCTGAATGTATCACATTAAGTTCATAAACAGGAAAAAGTTCAGGCTTTTATCCTATTCACCATAAAATACACATGCATACTTCATACATATACATCTTATTCTCTCAAGAGATCCCAGACTATTGCTAGGAAATTCCTTAAAGTTGTTTGGAGAAATGTATGTTAAATCAGGAAAGTTACTGAATTTCAGAAGCTGGGGGTAGGAAATACTTTTTAATAATAAGTGACTCTTCAAAATATGAAATTTACTATCTTGAATTTGTAGCCTTTCTTTTCAGTTGGGGTGGGTGTGGAATTACTTATGACTGGAGTTACAGGAGCTGGCCTTTACAAGGGAACAAAACAGAAGTGTCTGATTTAAAGTACGAAGGATTGGGTTACTAGGCCTTGTTCATTGCTGTTACTAGACGGACAGGCATTAATAAGAGAGAAGCGAAACTGTTGCCTAGAATTATTATGTAGATGGATTTGTTTCAGTTCTTGAGAGATTATCCTGATAAAAGCAAAAGCATAATTTTGATGCTTTTATATAATTTTACAGATATTTCAAATTAACTGTTAAAACCAGAGATTCTCCAAGATAGTTGCTTTGAAAACTTTGACTACTCAAACATAGGATATGGTTCTAAGTGTATTTTTATCTTTCCACTATTTGCTGTATTCATGTATTGAGTGGTATGTATGATTCCTGTGACCTGTGGCTGAAATGATTTCATATTAGATAACTACACTCAATAAACTGGCAGCCTTTAACGATAACTACTGACAAATGCTAAACACAAAAGTGTAAATTTACTAAAAGCAAATGTGTTCCATACAGGAATTTTTGTCCAAGTTAATAGTAAGTGCTGAAGTTGTCCCAATATCTTTGTGCTACTTTTTTCTTAGCAGAAGTAGAGAGACATGTTTGGAAACTTATTTATCTTTGATAGCAATCTTAATCTTTGAGGGGAGTGAATGGAGGCAAGCTCATGGTTGAGACAGTAGATGAGCTCCTTCCTTGCTGACCTCACATACACCCCCCACAAGTGCCACTGAAAAACAGTTACGAGACTCTGGTTGAGAAAGATCAGCCAAATAAGGATGTGGTTGATGAGCTATCATCTTTGTGGGAAAGCTCAGGAAGTGTGGGTTAGAAGAGTGGATGGTGAGATAGGTTGAGAACTGGCTGAACAATAAAACTCAGAATTGTGAAGAGGGGTGCAGAGTCCAGTTGGCAACCTGTAGCACTGTTCCCCAGGGGTGAGTCCTGGGTCTAGTCTTGTTCATCAGCGACCTGGATGAAGGTATAGAGCGTACTCTCAGTGAATTTGCTGTTATGATATGAAACTGGGAGGAGTGACTGATACAGTAGAAGGTTGTGCTGCTATTCAGAGAGATCTGGACAGACTGGAGAGATGGAAAAAAGGGAATAGAATTAAGTTCAACAAGTGCAAGCGAGTCCTACACCTGGGGAGGAATAACACCATACACCAGTACAGGTTGGGGGTAGACCTGCTGGAAAGCAGCTCCGTGGAGAAGGACCTTGGAGTCTGGACAATAAGTTATCCAGAAAACAACAATATGCCCTTGTGGCCAAGAAGGCCCATTGTATCCTGGGGTGCATAAAGAAGAGTGTGTTCAGCAGGTCAAGGGAGGTTCTCCTTCCCCTCTACTCTGCTCTAGTGAGACCACATCTGGAGTACTGTGTCCAGTTCTGGTCTCCTCAGTTCAAGAGAGGCAGAGAAATACTGGGGAGAGAGTCCACCAAAGAGCTATAAAGATGATTAAAGGATTGGAACATCTCTCTTAGGAGGAAAGGCTCAGAGCCCTGGGTCTGTTTATCCTGGAGAAGACTGAGAGAGGATCTTACTGATGTTTCTAAATATCTGAATGGTGGCTGTCAAATAGAAGGTGTTAGTCTCTTTTGAGTGGTGCCCTGTGATAGGACAAGGGGCAATGACCACAAACTAGAACACAGGAAGTTCCGCCTCAATATCTGCTCTTTACTGTGAGGGTGAAAGCTAATGGCACAGGCTCTCCAAAGTGATTGTGGAGTCTCCTTCTCTAGAGACTTTCAAAACCCACCTGGATATGTTCCTGTGTGGCCTGCCCTAGGTGATCCTGCTCTGGCAGGGGTGTTGGACTGAAAAGCATTTTAAGTAGCATCACTAATTGTTGCTAAATAGCCTCGTACTTCAGAAGAGCTCTGGAAAATTATCCTTTCTCCTTTCCTTTTCAGAAGAGAATGATATCTGTTACACTTATTCATAGCAGTTTTCATTACTGAGAAGAAATAGCCTTGGATTTTGTAGCTTCTATTGGCATCTTACTAACAAGTGACCTCTGTGATCCTATGTCCTTCCTTGTTTGTTAGTGTCTGCTGTGTCTTAACATTCTGTCCTGAGTGTCTTCTACTGACATTTCCCTCTGTAAAATTACCTACAGGTATGTCATGAGGGGAATATAAATACACTGACAGACTGCCTGTTATTTGACAAATGGGCACTTCGGAACGTATGCCTCCAGTAGTACATTAGTGTGCTTAGATCATTGAGATGAAAGGCTTGGGCACGAGGTTATCCAAATATCCAAACACTACATGACATCTATTATGTTCCCACACAAGACAAATGAAGTAGTTAAAAATTCAGTACTTGGCCACCAGTATCCTGTAATGCATTTTTACATTTGCATGTATAAAGTCCATATTCAGGAACTTGCATAAGGATTCGTTTGTCTGTGCGCTTGTATTTTGTTAGGAACTGTCAGAAAATGTACATCTGTTTTTAAAATACAGTACTGCCTGAGTTAAAAACTATGTATTTTTCTTTAAGTTTTCAAAATCTGTCTTATAAGAAAAGAAATCCTACAATAAGGTGAAATGGGGACTACAGACTGTATTGAAATCTATAGCTTTTGTTTTACTCCAGTTTTACATTGGAACATTTCTTTATGTTCCTTAATATCAAATGAACCATTGATTTTATTTTCTTAAATAATAGTATAAGGTAGCTTAAAGGTATAAGAGGAAAAATGAAGACAAATTGAAATACAGACTTATTTCAAACTAATGCTGTGCCTCTAAATGTCTTATTCCTCAGAGATGTATTTGAAGTCGGTGAAATTAAAACAGAGCTGAGTTTAGCTTTTTCTGTCTTCTCCAAATTATACTTGCCATCCTGGCATTTAAAGTTCATTATCTTGTGAATTATGTTTGTATTACACTACCTGGGTCCCATTCTTAATCACTTATGCAATGTCTGACTACCTCATTGAACATTAGAACTTTGATTTGGTGGAAGTAGTGAATGCAGTTTGCTTTCTGGGAGTCACAGGGGTTTTTATTGTGGCAACTTAGTTTTGTTTTGCTGAGGCACTGATTGAGCTTTCTCTTGCTTAAAATGCTACTACTGCATAAAGGATGCTATGTAATATATTTAAATGCATAAAGAGAAGGGGAGGAGGTGGATTTGTGTTATTTCTATGTATGCTTTTCCTGTTACTTGGGTATTTAAAGAGTTTTGGTTTATATATATATAGTTTTATCAACTACACAAAAGATTCACAGTAAAATTTTGATCTGCTTTATACTGCTGGCAGCCGTGGAGCTTCTTTTCCATTTGGAAGTGACAGATAATTAACAGAACACAAGCTTTACTTGAATCCGTAGAAGTTATGTGAGTAAAAGTGCAAGTATGTGAGCAAGAAGATATAGGATAGTATGTCTAGGGGCAGAAGTTTTTTCGTTCCTCTCTTATCGACTGTGTATTCCTTGATGTTACAAACTATTCCATTACTAGGCAGCTTAGACTATGTCTCACAAGCATTTCTTCACTTGTGATTAGTTAATATGGGAAAGTAGCGTGAAATATGTGTTTAATAGCAAAGACTCCTACCTGTTCTTGAATGCAATTACTGTTTTGAATGTACCTGCTTCTGATAATGAAGTGCCAAGGAAAACAGATTTGGTTCCCTGGGTATCTCCTGCTTACACTGAATGCATGGGAAATTGCAATTTAATAGTTTCCAGTTTTTAACTGAAAAGGGGTTTTCCTGCATTACATACATTTCAATTCCTGGCAACCATGCAAGAATAGCTCAAAAAAAAAAAACAAACCAAAACCCTTGAGCTTTCATTATCAAAGCTGTATCTATTCTGGAAAGATATACACACAGAAAATATTTTTATGCTAGAAAATAACCCTTTAACAATCAAACTCAGAAAACTCTTTCAGCTTCTCTCTCTCTAGCCAGAGCTCTTACAAGGAGGATTTACCATTTTGGAATGAAGAGCTCTCTAAGCTACTCTGAGCTGAACCAAAATAGAAATATGCAACATAAACAGAAAAAAATATGCAGTATGTTCAGTAATTTCTAACAAGCTGCATTTTTCTATACTTTTGTGGAGAAAAAAAATGCAGATGAAGCTTAATCCTTAGGTCGTTGCCTGTGGTGCAAATGTTGGTTATTTCGGGATGTAATTTGCGATTACAGGCAAGGGTCTGTGCCAAAACAGGCTGTGCAATAAAAAATAGAGGGGAAGACTGCAGATGGGAGAGTGTCAAACTTTGAAGCATGGATTGACTCAGCTCTTGGCTTACTCCTCCATTTCAAACTTTCTCTGTGGCACAGAACTAATCTGCTAGTGTCTGACATTACGATTAGACCTGCTTCCCTAGAAAGGTAAAGGGACCCCTGATAAGTACTGAGATTTTATTCTTTCCTCGTATTGCTAGAGAAGCAACAAACAAACCCTTCCAACCCACTTTTCATAGTGGAAGACTGCTTTGTATTCATTTCTTAAGAAAATTTCCTTTTGAGTGGTATGTGTGTGATCACTATGAGTTTACCTACCCTATTTGTTTTCCTAGGCCAGTTGTACTTGTTGAAGGACTGTCTGTCTGAAGCAAGTAGGGTCACAATTGCCAAGCAGATATATCTACAGGTGATTGTGGGGTTTTTTTCTGTAAAGGTAGCTTCCAGCCCTGCATAATTTGAAGTAGGATCCTTAACATTATTTTAATGGAGCTCATTGTTAGACTAATAAGAGTTTGTAACATTATTTTACTCAAGAAATCCATGCAGACCAGAAGTGGAAAAAAAAAAAAATCCTAATTCCTCTTTCAGTGTAGTAAGAGCAAATAGGAAGACTGTATTATAACTAAATAAATTACTTCCCCCCATACCCTCCCTTTTGAATGCAATGTCATAGGTTTAATGAATTGAGACCTTACACTTAAAATCAATTTCAGAACATCAAATTCCTGTGAGGACAGAAAGTCTCTGTGCATTATTACAATGTAGAACATATGACCTTCTAATTTTTGTTGTTTATAGCATAAGGTAGAATTGGTCTGCATGTCTGCCACTGAAAGAAATAAATCTTGCTGCTGCCCTTTGCTTTGTATTCAGTCATCTCTTGGGAGAAAGAGGGAGGGCAGGAAAGTGAAGAACATTCTCAAGCACGTACAACCAAATCTGGATGTGGTTTAATCACTTAACAGTGGAGTAAAATTTGTAGATTAAAACCACAGGTCAAACATACTGACTCCGTGGATAAGTATATTTGAAAATTCCCCTTGCTGACATCTGTCTTCCCTTTCTTTTGTGATATGGTGATTCAGAGAGGCTTGGTATAAATACAGCAAGAGGCTGGCAGCGTGGCAGGTAAAATAGTGGCTGCCTTTATTTCAGAAGCGTGTCATGGCATTCAGCAATGTTTCTACAATGTTAAATCTGTAGGCTTGATGTATGTGTCTAGACCTAAACAGGATGGAAGAGGGAAGGAAATAGTTTAGAGGACATCTGCTAATCCATGACAGATTCTGGTTAGAGGTCAAAATACTTTACAGCACAGTAGGATTAGAGATAAGGCAGCTTTTCTGCGCAGGGGGCTTTTTTTCTGTGCCAGGTGCTTGCACAGACTCTTTTGTGGCAGCAGCAGGAGAAAAAGCAGCTTGAGTGAACAGAAGTCTTAAAGAAGCACTTGTCATAGCAGGTGTACTTCTGCTGGCCAGACTTCCACACTATCTAAAAGACCACTCACCAAAACTGTCCTTGATGGCCATTCCCTGTTGCATTCCCTTCTTTCTCCCAGAGTAGGATCCCCAGCTCTGGTGCCTTATTCCTGCTAGGCTTCTGCTTTCCCGAATCTGTATGCCTTTTCCTAAACCTGATCTGATCCCACACACTCCAGCAGAAAGAGAAGTCCCTTATATGACTGAATTCCTAAGCCACCTTCTGCAGTGTATACAGCATGGAAGGTGCAAGAGAAAGTTACTCCACAGAAGGTCACAGTATTGCCTCCACCTGACATAATGTCTGCTCATATCAGGTTTCTTGATATAGGTTACTGCCACAGAGAAAATTCTTCCCTGCTGTAGAGAGCAATACTACTATATAAGGAGCCCAGAAAACATTCCCTCATTTAAGTATGCTACTCTTGAACCGTCTGGCAGCGTCACATCTCTGGTAAGTAAGGGTCTCACCTACTACAGTTTGGTTTTGGCATCAACCTGAGAGGGTTTGTCTGAGCTATTCACACTTTTTTTTTTTTTTTCTGGGACTGAACAAGAGACAGATGATAGAGGGGAAGCTACAGCTGAGGGGTCTATGCAGTCAGACAGGCCTACTATCCACATCAACATCTCACACAAGAAAAAGAAAAGAAGGGTTCTTGTTGTAGGAGACTCTGCTCTGAAGGGTACAGAGGGTCCTATATGCTGTACAGACTCTCATCACAGGGAGGTCTGTTGTCTCCCTGGAGCACGAGTTAGGGACATCACTAAGAAGCTTCCTAGCTTAGTGACATCCTTGGACTGTTATCCACTCCTAATTTTTCATGTAGGTGGAGATGAAGCAGTAGAACATAGTTCTAGAACAACTCAGAGAGACTTTAGAGCCTTGGGAAGGCTAGTGAAAGAATTAGGAGGAAAAGTTACTTTTTCATCCCTCTTTCCAGTGGAAAGCAGCAACAACAGAGGGAACAGAAGAATACACTACATCAACACATGGCTCTGGGGCTGGTGTCACCACCATAATTTTGGTTTTTTCAATAATGGGATGGCCTACACAGCACTGGGAATGCTGAACTTAAATGGGAGACACCTCTCCCAAAGGGAGAAAAGGGTATTTGCCCAAGAGATTGCTGGGCTGATTGACAGGGCTTTAAACTAAATGGGAAGGGGGAGAGGGATAATAATAATATCAGGATTATCTGTCTAAAGAGGCAGGATGACACACCAGGGCTGGAGTGAAGGGGTGACTTATGTAAGGGCCTTCAACCTGTTGCCCTGAGGTATGATGTAGAAACTGCAGTACAGGCAATCCCTAACAGGGATGAGTAAGGGGCTTCTGAGGAAAGAGGAACTGACAGAGTAGTGGCCATGAAACACCTTAGAGAAACAAAGAGGTGTCCCCCTAGGAAGGTGACATGACCAGCAGCCCAGCTGAAGTGCCTCTACACAAATGCATGCAACATGGGCAACAAACAAGGGGAATTGGAAGCTACAGTGGTACAGGAAGGCTATGACATAGTGGCTATTACTGAAACATGGTGGGATGAATCCTGTGACTGGAGTGTGCCTATCAAAGGCTACAGGCTATTTAGAAGTGATAGGTGCAGAAGAAAGGGTAGAGGTGTTGCCCTTTGTTAGGAATGGGTAAACTGTGAAGAGCTGTCCCTGAAGAATAGCCATGAGAAGGCTGAGATCCTAGGGGCAAGAATTAGGGATGATAACAAAGGGAGCCTTGTGGTTGGTGTTTACTATAGGCCACCTGATCAAGGGAAGGCTATTGATGAAACCTTCATACTTCAGCTCCGGGAGACATCATGCTTGCAAGCTTTCATCCTGTTGGGGGACTTTAACCACCCTGACATTTGCTTGAAAAGTAGTATGGCAAGCTGTAGGCAATCCAGGAGATTCGTGGAGTGCCTGGATGATAACTTTTTTTAAGCAAGTAATAGCCATACACAAGGGGACATGGTTTTAAGCTTAATGGTGACCAATGCAAGTGAACTAGTTGGAGACATCAAGATTGGAAGCAGCCTGGGCTGCAGTGACCATGCACTGATTCAGTTCACTGTGCTAAGGGGTATAGGACAGATGAAAAGCAAAGTCAGCACCCTAAACTGTAGGAAAGCAAAC
>JANIJG010005957.1:0-11985 GCA_024611175.1 Megaceryle torquata
GAGCCAGAAGGTCTCCCCTCAGCCTCCTTCTCTCCAGGCTCAACAAGCCCAGGTCCCTCAGCTGCTCCTCACCACTCTTGTGCTCCAGACCCTTCCCCAGCTCCATTGCTGGTAACTCCTTTCACATTTTCAGTCTTAACAGCACTGGCAGCACAGGCAAAACAGTTGGACTTGAGGATCCTAAGTGTCTTTTCCAACCTACACAACTCTGATTCTCTCCCCTGTCACTGCAGGGAACACACACTGAGCTACGCAGAGGTTTCAGCCACCTGGAATGTACTTCTCTTAACCATGAGCCTTACTAACCTTGTTTGCTGTGAACTATCCTGTGCAAACCTGGCTATGGCAGGGAAAAGCCGATCAGCCACAGCTTTGGTTCCAGACAGAACCCGCTCCGGTCCCATACGTTCCACAATGTCTGAGAGGTGCTGGGCTGTGCATCTCCTCACCGCCGAGTGCAGGTGGCTGCAGAAAACAACAGCTGCTTAGTAAAAAGTCACACCAGAGCTCACCAGCAGTGTTTATGTGCTTCACAAGCTTTCATCTTTAGCATCATCTACAACTAGTGTACTGCTGATATGCAGTTAAGTATTCTGGCTGTATTGAGAAGACCTTGTGGAGCAAAGAAAATTAACTTTACTGGGAAGGATAATCCCCTTGATTCAATTTCATTTCATTCACTTAAAATCCCAAACTAAAGAATGCAAATGTACAAAGAAAAATTATATTCCTTTTATCTAAAGTCAGATTTGACCTCTAACGGCACCTTTTGGATTAATAAAGCTAGTAATTTTCTTCTTTTGGGAATTTCATCTCTAGTTTTCCTTAAAATAATGGCAAAATATTTTGGAAAGTGCACTACTACATGTTCTTTCCCTCAGGTTTATGAAAAACAAGTGCCTGTGCTAAGAAACACATCCTCTGTGTTTTGTATCGAGTAAAAACTAATTACAGAAGTATTCCTTTGACTGCTAAAAATCTTGCAGAAGTTTTCTACAAAGTGGGGGCCATTAAACACCTAAATGAGACAAAAGCTGGAATCAGTTTTTGAACTCGTGCGGCAAACTAAATTTTGATGTAAATTCTGCTGTACCTGCTGATCCCACCCGTTTTCAGAGCCCACAGAGTCAAACTTTTCCAATTTATCTTTGGATTAAAAAATATCCTACTCTGAGGGCAGTTTCACTGCACGGGAAATGAGACCTTTGTGTGGTTCATGGTTTAGAGGGAAGAGCAGGTTTAAAGGAGAGTGCTAAGGAAAAGAATTGACTTGGTGACCCGCGGCAGCTGCCCCCCAGCTTTGCAGTCTGACACGAGCATCCAGCACTCTCCCTGAACAACCATGCTCCCACATCACCAGGACTTTGATTTCCTCTGGTTCTCTAGATCATCACTGGAAAGTGCTGGAAGATCACTGGAAGTGAAGCTACCACCAGATGCTACTGCACAAAACACTTCGCTTCGCACCAAGACAACTAACCAGGTCTGTTTGAACTGGTAAAAGCCCAGCACACAGGCCAGGCTCCACACCTATCCCACGCTGAGCTACTCCAGTTTAAGACCAGCTTTGGCTCGTGCTCGGTACCTGCCGCCCCGTCTGTACAGCGGCCACACACCCCGGGAGCTTGAGAGAAGGGGAACAGCAACAGACCGACTCCCGCGGCGTGCGCCGAGGGGCAGACAGGGACCACGAGGCGTAGAGACCTCACTGCGTGAAGCAAGCGAGCCCCCACTCCCGACTCACGCTCCCTGCTCGTGCAAAATAGCTGAAAATCTTTTTGTATGCACATAAGAGCTTAGACTGAAACCCCATTCCGACAGATAAACCCCATGATTTTAAAATTTCTGAAATCCAGTCACTTTTAGATCTAGTCCTGGACTTATCAAGCAGCTATTCATAGAAGTGAGTTTACAGCAACAGTCCAGTGTCTCTAGAGCAGCATCTCACAAAAGCAAACAAAAAATCCATTTAACTGCTCTTGTGGGTAACATCTAAGCCAACTTTGTAGCTGATGAAGAATCAGTCTGTGTTTATATTTATATATATAAAGATACGCACGCTCAGGGTGCCAAGCATTCATACTTATGATCACAGAAGGCTGGAAATGTGTTCAGTAGAAAATAGGTAAATTTTAAGAGGCCTTATGAATTGTAGGCAAAACCATAACCGTGAACTTGAATACCTAAGTGGTGGCAAGTATAAGCAACTCCCTGCACAAGCCAAATTCAGAGAAGATCTCCTTTGTGTAATTACACAGCTCGCTCAGACAGAGCCTTTCCGCCCTGTACTGAAGACATGTGGCATTTTCTCCCCACTTTCCACTTTGAAAGGTAATTCTCATATTCATTGCTCCAGCCTCTAGAGTTGGTACCTCCATATGTTCTTCGTTGCCAACACAGCCAGGGTTTCCCCAAGCCACTACTTGTAAAGCTGCAAGTGGGGCCGTCCCCTGGTGTGTTAGACATGAAAAACACACGGTACTCCATGATTCACACATTGCTTCGACCAAAGCCTTCTTAGCTGGGGAGAAATTAATCCCTGCTTCAAACGTTGTACTCAGAGTCACAGCTCGGGTAATTTCAGAGCTCTAGAAATGTATCTGAGTTCATAAATTGGAAGGATCGGATATTTGTAGGTCTAGAAAACTTGTCAGTGTGTTTGAATCTGCCACTGCAAATGGAGAGGGGTCAGAGGTAGCCAGTTATGATCATGAGTATTGCTTGGCCCAGGGCTTCTGGAGAAAAGATGGGGGTACACAAACAGACCATTGCACGTGGCTTCTGAATTAAAGCAATGACCAGCTGCTGCCTGCTGCCCTTCAGTTCACAAACACAACTACCTGTGCACGGGATTCATACATAATTTAAACCCCACGGCTGCCATCTGCCTTTCAGTTTCAAGTTCAGGTAATCGCAGCATGATTCTCATTGGCTTTCAGGAGACAGAATCAATTTATCCCCCAACCATCAGCTTCCCAAGAAACAAAATATATTGAATCAAGAGTAACTCTTACGACTAGTAGCTGTGAAGAAAGTCTAAGTGATTTATAATGTAGCATCTGAAATATTTAATGGAGGGGATAGGCTACGAGAAACACAGCCTGTTAAATGTCACCTGAGTGACACTTAATGTAGGTAAGAGATTAAGTACAAGCAGGTAGCTATGCAAGCAGCTATACCTCCAACACAACAGAATGCCTATGGCTTGAGTAAGTATCTCTGTGATGGGGAGAGAGGTTAGAGAAGAAAAAGAACAACAATCTGAACAGGGAAAGGGAACGAAGCAGCTTCTAGTACAGGCTGAGGTCAAGAGTCAAACCATGCAACCAGAAACGGGGGCTGTCCTGCTTGAGGGACTCAAGAAAATCACGGCCAGCGCTGCTGTGAAGGGAATTAAAAAGCAGACAGAACCAAGCCGAGCCTAGAGAAGAACAGGAACTCAACCATGAGGGCTGCAGCGAGAGAAGAAATCGCCCTCCTAAGTAAAAAGGATGCTGAAAACTGAAAGGCAGGCATTTGATTGCAGAGCAAATGAGGAACAAGAATGCTACGTGAGCATCACTAGGCAAAGCAAAGCAGCAGTTTCCTAAGAATATGATACTAACAGCGAATAAAGTTACAGAAATTTTGCAAAATGACCAGAAAATATACCAAGCTCCACAATCAACAGCCAGCTTTTTAAGAAAATACACAGAAAAAAAATCAGGGGGCTACATTTTACTTGCATGCCAACAAGCACTGCCCTGGGTAGAAGCTTTGCAGAGCTGACATGCTACAGTTCCAAATTTCTGCCTGTTGTATTTTGATTTTTATTGTGTTGTTTTGTGGGTTGTTTTTTTTTTTTTAAAGACTCTATTTGATAAATTTAATCTATTCACAAGTTATTTCTTTAGAAAGTCTTTATAAGAATTACCTTTGCCCTCCATTTATAAGAGAACAAAGTGCACGTGCTGGAGTCACATTATTAACCATAGCCTTCAGTGCTTTGTCTACCTCTTCCCTTATAAATGTGTTGGATTCACCAGCTTTGTGCAAAAGGACTTTTACTGTATTATCTAGTTCTTGATCCATGCTCTTTTTCAGGTAGGTGAACAAATCCCCTAAACAGACCACAGCAGCTCGAGAAACACCTGAGCGTAAATTCTTGACCTGCACACAGGAAAAACCCAGACAAACAATGAATAATGTTTATAAAATATATACTTCAAAATAAGCAAAGCTTAATGTTTCCCTTTGTTATCTTTAAGTTACATTAAAAGCAACTGAGAAAATACATTTCTAATTTCACAGTGTGGGAGAATTCAAGTACATACAGATGAAACAGGTCCCTTCCAACCCCTGCCATTCTATGATTCTACGAAGCATATTATTAAGTTACATTCCAGATTTTTTTCAGTCTCTTAGCAAATCAGATCAAGTGTCAGTATCTGAAGTAGGAGCTGCTTTGCTGAACGACAAACTCATCCTTCTGAGACTGTCCAGCAGCAGAACACTAAGCCCAGGTGAACATACCGTTGCACTTGAGTGAATCTCAGAATTATACAATACATACACACGTATAGGCAGTGAAATATTCTGATAGGAAAATTTAACCTCTTGAGCCACAGCCAAACTTGTTTCGTGCAGCTTTGCAGTCAGCACAGTCGCATGGTAGGCAGACAAACACCTGACGAAGTTCAGACCTTCAATTTTCTTCTCCCTATGTGATAAAAAAAAAAAGGAATTCAATACATTTGCAAATGTTCATAAACATATTAAAACAGAATTCTAAAGAAGTCAAACAGCGAAGAAATTAGACTGTTAAATAAAGCAGTGACATATAATGTAAGAAATTCTTTCAAAGTGAGTCTTCCTTTCGACGTGGTAGCAGGACTAGTTTAGCTCACCACTCTCTCAGCTCTCTCCTACAGTTCTGCCCACAGCTCGCACTAGTGGCAATTAAAGGATTGCCTTCCTTCCCCGCGATGAAGAGGCAGCAGCCTCCTGACCCCATCTCACCAGGCAGAGCACAGCAGAGCCTTACATTCCATGGCACAGGGCAAGAAGGCATTGGCGGGGCCCTCGCCAGAACGGTGCTTACGCGTGGCCATCTCTTTGAAACAAAAGACTCAGACACATCTCTGCAAGCCTCCAAAAGCTGAGCCGTTGAACCTCAATTTACAACAGTTACAGCTTAATCTCCATTTGGACCGAAAGCGACTTTTGTCTTTTTTCTCATCTATCACACGCAATCCTTCTCACTGGTTCTGATGTTCTGCCCATTTTGTTGGTGGTTATTTTAAAGTTATCAAAACAAACGCCTTGTACATGGCACTCAGGTTGTAGAGAGATCTTTACACCTACCAGTCCTCATCAGCTAAAAGCGTCAAGGCTTCTGCCAGCGCCGTGTCTGGTTTGGAACAGGGCTGCAGGTCTGATGGGTGCATTATTTCTGGGCTGTGAGCGACTGCTGGGGCCTGCTCTTTGTAACGTCCTCGCACCCCAAGAGAAATTTCATCTGCAAAGTTGTGAAGCGTAAGAAACAGTCAGTGTAATCTGAAGAAACTGACAAAGCCAAAGGAAGGAAAGGTCAGAAGTTTGAGCTATAGACTGCTGCTGCTCAGGGTTTTCAGAAGGACAGGGGCATCCTCGATCATTCAGCATTTCATTCGCGTGAAGGAATCTTTTTGCAAGCACTTCAAAAAGCAGCAAACACAAATGTAGTGGGTCGTTTAATGCTGCAACAGCTGCGCAATGTGCTAAAACACGGCGTGGTAAGACACAGGATAGTAAAACTTTAAGAGCCACCTGAGGAATTCTGAAGACCTTTGGCCATCATCAGTACGAGCTTCTATTCTGAAAAGGTTCTTACTGCATATTTTAAAGGCATCCCAGTGACAAAACGTTCCCAGAAACATTCTCCTTGGTGACAGAAGGGAGTCAATTTGCCATTAATCTATTACTTATGTTGCTGAGCAAACAAAAAAGCCTCTGAAGAAATTATAGATGAAAAGCATTCCAAGGGAGCAGTGAAGAATTCAAATCCCCTTCACCACCACCCCCCAAAGTACTCGCCTTCCAGAGCGCCTCGGGACGGTCTGTTGTACAAATAAACCACATAAAACCTGGCTGAAGTTTGGAACTGTCCCACTCCTGCTATCCCAATGCCTTGACAGTCTCTACTGTAACATCTTACCAGAATCCAGCAAGGCTGAACATTTGGTCCTCTTCAAACTGGATGTTCTTTTGAATGAGGAGTTCAAGGCCATGTTTTCTAATGACAAAGATACAAGTCCTGACGATGTTAATGTATCCCCACAAGGATTTAACTCTAGAAAATAGAAGAAAATGGCCAAACTACAACAGCAACAATCAGAATAGAGGAAAAAATAAATAGTATTTCCACTCCTAATTAATCTTTTGAATTTTTTCTTAACAACAGTCTTTCAGAGATTTCCCATAAGCTCTTCGCTCTCCACCATGTGCAGTATAAGACTGACAACAAATGACTAAACTGGGGTGTAAAAACTGCTTCTAGTAATACCTCATGCTGCACTAAACAGTCGTGATTTTTGGTAATTACCACGGAATTTTAATTTCCATTTCAGGAGCATTTAGCAGCGTATTATTCACTTAAGACAGACACTAATCCTTACTTTCTGTCGTCATTGTTTCCGGTCCATTCAGTCTAAGCCTCTCCCAAGGGTTTTCTTCCTTTCCCTCAAGGTCTTTGACTTCCTGATGTTCTTTATGATTGTGTTCTTTTTCTTCTTTTTTCTTCCGCCTCATCTTATCCTGGGCAGATTTTGACATGACAACTTTTATCTGCAAGAAATTAACGCACCCATTATGACATGCGATAACAAGTCACCCAATAACTTACTACCCAGCTCTTGATACTCTCTAAGCATAGAAAATTGCTATTTTCACTAATATTTTACAGAGCAAGAGGAAATTTTTCCCGTAAATATCAAATCCATTCCTGAAAGCAGCTGAATATGTGCTATTTGATGATTAACAGCCCTACTGGCAAAAGGGAGCAACATCACAGGCTTCAGCATCGCAGCAAATAATCACTTGCTCCGAAATACATGAACAGTTAGAAAGCTAAGGTCTGCAAGAAAGGGCTCCTTGGCAGTGTTGTGTGGTTTCCTAGCATTCTACCTGACAAACGCACAGGCTGGGCTAACTCGCTCCCATTCAAGCAGACAGGTGGGGTTTTAAACAGTGATCTTTATTTAACAGCATGATCTGACCCTATTCTCTTACGTGTTTAGAATCATAGAATCACAGGCTGGTTTGGGTTGGAAGGGACCTTGAAGAGTCATCCAGTCCAACGCCCTGCAGTGAGCAGGGAAAAGACACTTACAGTTCATCCGGAAAACTCTGTAACATTTAATACATTCCTCCATTTACTCCTTTGAATTTGATCCCCACCCCCCCAGGTATTCCTATCTTCAGTGGAAATTAGAAAATTAAGACACTGTTTATCATTAACTTAAAGTTTTAGTCATCTTAAAATGTGATTTTAAAGGCTTTCAGAAAGACCTGTCATTTTCATTGCAATTTTTTTACAGTCAGTATCCCACTTCACTCAGACAGATCTCGCTCCATGCTGTAAGAGATGGAAATGGCATTTAACCAAGCAGCACCACTCCTCAGGACACCATACCGTGGGACAGACATTAAGGGAGTGTTTTAAAAAAGCCCAAACCAACCAAAATGTACGTACAGAGCTCAGTGAATACATCCATCAGCAAAATAAGACATGACCAAACCCAGGTGATTCCTTCTTCCTTGTGCTCTGGCAGTCAGGGAAGAGGACATTTTCCATCCCTTCTCCCAGAGACTTTGGAGTTGGGTGAGAAGTTTCTGACAGCAACTCTCCATTGTCAAATATCCATGTGGAAGCAGAAAGAAAGAGCAGGGGGAAGCAGGCTGGGGGCTACAGGCTATTGTAATCAAGCTCTCGTTTACCAAAACAGAGACTGCCAAACTGCACCGAGCCGTATCCGTACATATAAACCCGGGCAACTAAAAGGTTCTAAAATTCCTACCTCTTCTTCATTTTCCAGGGGGAAATGAGAAACACTGTTCTGCTGGATGCTCCTCTCAGAGACCCCTGGTGATGGCTCAGTCTCCTCTTTGACAGCTCGGTCCTCTCCATCCTCTGCACATGTGATGGACTGGCGGTGTGCTCGTGCAGAAGGAGGACTCCCAAAAACACCTGAAAGGCAGATCAACCTGTGCCCTCACCAAAATAACCATTTCATTCAGCAGAACTTAGTTAGTTATACTACTTGTGCTGATTTCCACCCAAAAGTACTCTTACTTTGTTCTACCGAGTAGGATGGACGCACGTACACTAGGCTAGAACCAAGACCTAACCTCCATCTTTCCAACTTGAGATGTTCTATCATGTTATCACTTGGTGCCGTTCTTTCCTGTAGGAATGGAATCACAAATCCAGGAACAGCAGAACTTCCCAGTGTAATTCTTTTTATTCCCTTCTAAACTAGAGATTGTTCACAATCTAAAACGTTGTACCACATCAGATTCTTCTTTTCCCCGCTCATTTTAATGCCACAAGGAGATAGAGGAGATAATTTTGGGTTTGTAATACCTTTACCAACAATTACAACTGCATCTTCAGGCAGGACACTTGGAGAAATGAAATCGAGATTGTTCATCTCTGGAAAACTAGATGGTGACTCCGCAAGACCTTCAAAAAAATTAAAATCACACAATGTAGATCATGTAGTTTGCAGTTTGGTACACGGTTTGTTCATCTGAAATGTCATCGTACCCTGAGATCCGAATTCCTCACTTTTATGAACCGATATATTTTCAAGTTACTGAAGTTAAGAGGATTTATTAATTACTGGTAGCCTCAAAATCACAGGAAGCACATAGCAAACAAAATTTCTGCCATAAGATCATAAAGAAAACCAAGGTTTGTAAGAGGATTTGTTAAATCAACTGATTCCACTGGAAAAAAACCCAGAAGTTTCTGACTCCCCTAGTGGAATATAGCACTGCTGCTGACAGAATTCAGCACAATTCAATCTAAACAGAACTTGCCAAAATATTTCTTTCCCCAAGAAGCACTTAATGCCATTTCCCATGTAAACCAGCAGTGCACCAAACTCTTCTCGGCAGTGGGTGATGTATATTATGCACTTCTATAGGGGTTATGTAAGCTGAAATAAAAATCACAGTTTGTGACAAGAAAAGGGCACCGTTTGCTTTGCTATTTAACCTGAATTATCTGACATTTCTAACCAGAAAAGATGATTTCGCAAAGCCTGATCACCTACTAGAAATTAAGGGCAGAAATTAAGTCAGTGGAAAGCTGAACACACTCCAGCAAGCCCTTCACCTCCATCTGCAGCTGCTGTCAAATGCCCTCTGCCAGGGAAGCTGCAGCAGCTCAACAGCTCAGGGCTCTGGGCAGCGCTGGGCTGCGTTCTGCCCTCCTCTCAATCTTCAGGTTGCCAACAACAATCACAGGTAAGAGCCTGACAGATGCTTCTCTACAAATTGCCTGATGACAAAGTTTGAATTCTGGAGATCTCCTTTTCACGCTTTGTGAGAAGAATGCTCAAGTGAAGAGTCTGCCCTTGGAAGTATCACTTTGTCCTCCCACAGCGGGCACTAAATGTTCCACGTTTTAACATTCAAGGTCTGCCAAAATTGGTCTTATGGGATTTTTCTTGAATATAATCTTGAGGCTTCATGAGCAATTCTCTCTTAGAGCATAACTGACTGGTTATGGACATCACCAGGGATCACCTCTGAAACCTACCCCCACATCAGGACCTCCTGTCCCAGCTTCAGCTTCTGGCCCAAAAAGCTCACAAACTTCCATCCCACGGGCATCATGGGATAAGTAGGTGTTAATTAAACCCAAAAGATTTACAATTCAGGTTATAAACTTTACTTCCACTGCTCAGCTTTAAGTGTTTGACACAAACCAGCACCAACCATTTCACCAAAACCTTGAGACCAGACAAAATTGTCCGTGTTGAATGTTGAAGCAGGAGGGGGAGAAAACAAACAAACAAACATCTTACTGGGACAAAGATCTTCATTACTCAATGTTTATTTAATTTTCTATTTGTCACTACAACCTGATTACTTGATTTTAGCCACTTTGAGGGAGGCCTGAACAAGAGCCAGTGAAAACACATGCTCCTTAAACTAACTTTGGTTTACTATTGATGTTCAGAGGAAAATAAAAAAGATGCTGCTCTATTCTAACAAGCTTATAGTTGGAAAATGTATCTGTGTGTACACAGGACAATACTGACATAGGGAAAAGTACCTCCTAGGATGCATTAAAATGACACAGTTCATTTGAAATGTAAAGTATAATGGTTTAAGTTCCTTAACTTCAGCACTGAACAACAGAGTAATTTAAAACCAAACTTTAAAAGCTGTTTGTTTATTCAGATTGAGATACAATTTGGTCCTTTTTTCATGCCACGTACTATAGCTTGACTTTTAATTTTAATTTAATTGGCAGTCTAATTTCATTTAATGTCAGAAAAAAAAGAACAGCCAACCAACCCAGAAGAGAGGAGACCACGCTAAACGCTTTCAAATGCATTTTCTACAAAACCTGTTTGACAACAGGCTACACACAGCCTCAGTCTGGGCCATAAATCACAGCTCGGATCAGCAGCAAACTCACAAACCTTTTGAATGTTTAGAATTTCTTTGGTGGTCCGCGTTCTGACTTTTAAAAACAGTACATGATGCTTCTCCTTCCTTCTTCTCCTCGTAATCTCCACACCCACTGCCACAGTTCAAACGTTGGCCAGCTATGCTAACGTTAGAAGTCCCCTTATCTTCGAATACTAGCCATGCAAAAGGAAAAAAATCAAGTATTAAACCCCCCCTAGAAATAGCTTTCCCTTTATACTACAGGATAGTTCCATTTTCAGGGACCCTCAGACTGCTTTTATGAGCAGTTTTGCCTACAGAAGTCCAAGCATTTCAACAAAAACTCTCAGGCTCCAGTCATTTTTCACATGCAAAGGCTTTCAGCTACCAGCTGAAAATCTAACTTAAAGCTTGAGAAGTTCTTGCTTAAAGTCTTTCAAATATAAACAACTGAATGCAAAGTAATTCAGCATTAAAAGCCAAATTAAGTCATTGGCTAAGTGAAAACAGTAAAATACTACTTAAACCACAATAAATCTTTCCATTTACCTACCCTAGAAGTCATAAACACCTTTTTAAGCTACAATCACAGGCAATAGAAACTGAGAGGTTTTAGGTCTGCAAAACGTTCTCAATACATTTTAGTTTTGGTTAAAATAAACCACCCAACCAACACCACACTGATTACTTCAGGAATTCTTTAAAAGGATCGTTTCTGCTTTTCCAAATACCCCTAAAAAAATCAAAGTGCCTAAAAAGACAGAAGCCTTTTCATACACATCCTTTTACTGCATATTCCACAAATTCCAGGGAACTAATCCTGCATTTAATTAAAGGTCTGAAAGGCACAAGTAAGGGGGTGTAACTCTGGTTAGGTACTGAAATCCCTGAAAAGGTTTCTTGTGTTCTCTTCTGTCGCTGAGAACTTGGGTCAGAGCAGGCTCTTTCGTTCTGCCAGGGGATGAAAACCAAAGGGAGTGTTTTGCTGGGGGATACTTGAGATGCTGAGGCTCTTCCAGCAAGGAACAGTGTGGACAGTGCCCTGATCTGGGCTGGCGTGAGATGCTTTGGAAAATGACTACACAGCCAGGTCCCCTGAAGGTCCAACTCCTTCACCATTAATTTCTGGAAGCCTAGTTGGTAGAGTGGCTCAGAGATCGACATTAAGACCTCACGCACCAGGACTGATCCATTAAGTGCTCTGCTTGGTACAACAGCACCCACTGGCCTCTGAAACTGTCAGGACCCTGGTGGATCTCTTTGGAGGAAAGGCTGAGAGCCCTGGGGCTGTTCAGCTGGAGAAGAGCAGCCTGAGAGGGGAGCTGAGCAAGAGACAAAGGG